>CAUYRB010021790.1:0-16755 GCA_963574695.1 Propithecus perrieri | reverse complement strand
GTTTGTCATATATGGCTTTTGTTATTTTGCAGTATGTTCCTTTTGTGCCATGTTTTATGAAGTTTTTGATCATGAAAATGTGTTGGACTTTATCAAACACTTTTTTCTGCATCTGTTGAGATGATTATGTTTTTTTTCCTTAATTTTGTTTATGTGGTGAATCATATTTATTTACTTGCATATGTTGAACCATCCTTGCATCCTCGGGATGAAACTCACTTGACCATGATGAATTATCCTTTTGATGTGCTATTGTATTCAGTTTGCTAGTGTTTTATTGAGTATTTTCATCTATGTTCATCAGCTATTGTCTGTAATTTTCTTTTTTTGTTGCATCATTTTCTGGCTTTCGTATTAGGGTAATTCTGGCTTCATAGAATGAGTTAGGGAGGATTCTCTCCTTCTCTACCTTTTGAAATAGTTTTAGTAGGATTTATAACAGTTCTTTGTAAGTATTATAGAATTCAAATGTGAATTCATCTGGTTCTGAATTTTCTTTGGTTTGGAGATTTTTTTTGTTACTGATTCAATCTCTCTACCTTTTATTGGTCTGTTCTGGATTTCTATTTCTTCCTGGTTCAATCTTGGGAGGTTGTATTTTTTCAAGAATTCATCCATTTCCTTTAGATTTTCTAGTTTGTGAGTTTATAGTTTTTCATGATAGTCTGTGGTAATATTTTGCATTTCTGTAATATGAATTTTAATATGTCTTTTTTCTTTTCTGATTTTGTTTATTTGTATCTTCTCTCTTCTTGGTTAGTGTAGCTAGAGGTTTATCAATTTTGTTTATCTTTTCAAAGAACCAACTTTTCATTTCATTTATCCTTTGTATTTTTGTTATTGTTGTTGTTTTTTATTTCATTTAGTTCTGCTCTGGTCTTGTTATTTCTTCCCTTCTGCTAACTCTGAGTTTGGTTTATTCTTGTTTCTCTAGTTCCTTGAGGTGTAATGTTAACTCATTAATTTGTAATCTTTCTCCTTTTTCAATATAGGCATTTAATGCTATGAACTTCCCTCTTAGCTGTGTTTTCATTTTCATTTATTTTCAAAAATTTTTAAATTTCCTTCTTTATGTTTTCATAACCACAGTGATCTTTTAGGATAATGTTCATTAATTTCTACGTGTTTGTAGAATTTCTGAAGTTTCTCTTTGTATTGTTTTCTAGATTTATTCCATGTAATCTTAGAAGATACTTGATATTATTTTGATTTTTTTTTTTAATTTAAGACTTGTTTTGTGGCCTAAATGTGATCTATCATGGAGAATGTTCCATATACTGATGAAAAGAATATATATTCTGTAGTCGTTGGGTGGGATGTTCTGTAAAGGTCTACTACATCCATTTGGTCTAAAATAGAACTTAAGTCCATTGTTTCTTTGTTGATTTTCTCTCTATATTTGTCTAGTACTGTGAGTGGGATATTAAAGTCCCCCACTATTATTGTTTTCTATCTCTTTCTTTAAGTGTAGTAAATATTCATTTTGTAAATCTTTGTGTTCCGATTTTGGGTGCATATATATTTAGGATTGCTAAATCCTTTTGCTGGATCAATTCTTTTATCATTGTATAATGACATTCTTTGTCTTTTTTTTTTTTCACTTTTTTTGAATTAAAGTCCATTTTATCTGATATAAGTATAGCTACTCCTGTTTGGTTTCATTTTCTTTTTGCATAGACTGTCTTTCTCCATCCCTTTATTTTGAGTCAATATGTGTCTTTCTGGATAAGGTGAGTTTCCTTTAAGTAGCATATAATTGGATTTTTTTTTTATATCCATTCTGCCAATCTGTATCATTTAAGTGGAGAATTTAATCTATTTAGATTCAAGGTTAATATTCATATGTGAGGCTTTGTTCTTGTCATGTAGTTAGTTCATTTGTTGTTTCATAATTTGTTTCATTTTCTCTGTCTTTTTGTTTGTGGGCTTGCTAAACTTCTGTCACGTTGTCATTTAATTCCTTTCTCTCCCTCCTTAGTGTGATTGTTTTATAATACTTATGAATTTTATATTTTTGTGTGTTTTTGTGATAGTGAATATTGTCCCTTCTTTTCCATATTTAAGACTCCTTTGAGTATTTCCTATAGGACTGGTCTAATGGTGACAAATTCTCTCAGCATTTGCTTGTCTGGGAAAGACTTTATTTCTCCTTTATTTATGAAGCTTATTCTGGCAGGATATAAAATTCTTGGCTGACAGCTCCCCTCAAACCCAGGACTTTGGAAATTTTATCCCATTCTCCTCTAGCTTATAAGGTTTCTGCTGAGATGTCCACTGTTACTCTGATGAGGTTTTCTTTATATGTGACAAGCAGCTTTTCTCTTGTTAATATTAAAATTCTCTCTTTCACTTCAACTTTAGTTATTCTGATTATAATATGCCATGATGTGGTCCTTTTTGCAGAATATTTGCCTGGGATCATTTGGCCTCCTGTGCCTGAATATCTCACTTTCTTGGTAGTACTGGGAAGTATTCAATGGTCATTTTCTTAAATAGGTTTTCTAAATGTTTTGTCTCTCTTCTCCCTCAGGAATACTGGTAATTCATAAGCATGTAGTCTCAGAAATCTTGAAGGCTTTGGCCATTCTCTCTCTCTGTTTTTTCTTATTTTTGTCTGACTGAATTATTTCAAATGTCCTGTCTTCAAGTTCTAAGATTGTTTGGTCTAGTGTAGTCTTGAAATCTTTGAGTATGTTTTGTATTTTCTTCAATGAATTTTTCAGCTCCAGAATTTCTGTTTTTTTTTTTTTAATGATATCTATGTCCTTGATAAATTTCTCGTTTATATCCTGAATTGATTTTCTGATTTCTTTATACTGAAGGAGATGGTAAGAGTTTGAGATTTTACCTTCAGTGAGATAGAAAGCCATAATAAAGATTTGGGTACAAATGACATAAGTTAAAAATTAATACAATTGCTTTGGCTCTTATTTATATTGAAGGTAGATGTGAGTGGAGGAAGGGAGATCATAGGAAAGGAAATTGTGATAAATGTTTTGATTCTCCTTCTTAACCTACAATGTTTTTGCTGGGAAAAGGACATTTGCGTGGTGAAGTTCCAAGAATTGTCTTACTAACTCTTTAATGAGTGAAGTTTTCAAACGAGTATGGTTACAGATATGCATGAAAATAGTTAAAATAATACTTAGAATACAGTATTTAGAGGAATAAGGAGTGAGGAGATCCCCAAATGGGTGAAGTCCAAAGAATGAGCCATGTGGGGTGTGAGAATCCAGGTCAAGAAAGATAACCTTGAAATATTGCTATTTCTATGGTGATTGTTGTAAATAGAGGAGTGGAATCAAGGGAATTAGTGTCATTGGCACCTAATGCAAAATGTGATCTTGAACTTGTGAATAGTAGTGGAGCAGCAGAGACAAAGAAGGGGTCTTTCCAGGAGCATAGAGTTTAGTGAACTCCTCTAAGGATTTGCTGAAGGCCATGTAGAGGTCAGTGGTAAGTCCATCTCCCTCGAAATTGAGGGCTTTGTTGGGTCCCTCCAGTAGCACTCTAATAGCAATGTAAAGATCAGTGAACCAGCTAAGTTATTCCAACAGCAATATCAAGACTAGTGAAGTAGCTAGATCAGAGTTCTCTGAGCCTTCCTAACCTGGAAATTCCTACTCAGTTAACCTAATAGGCTCTTTTTGTATTTTTCTTTCTCTGGTCTCAGTTGTTCATTAAAGTTCTGGGGGATTTTTTTTTTTTTTTGGTCATACTTTCTACATTATCTTTGTAATAACATATTTATTTTCAGGGCCTCGTCTTTCACACCTATGTTTAAAACACTAACCCTGTATCTTTAGATTTTTCATTAATTTTGATCTAACATCTTCAGTCTTCACAATGGTGACCCACAATAGTGCAAAGTAAATGTGTTTAAACATTGAGTCTTTCTTGAAAATCACTAACTAAAAGAAAACACGTGAGGGAAATGAACAAAACATTTAAACATGCATGTCGTAATGAGGCCAATAAATATCTAAAAATATTCTAATTTTATTTGTCCAGGAAAATGAAAATTAAAACCGCATTTGGTAAATAACTGTAAATCCATCATAACTACTAAAATAAAAAAGAAAAAGATGGAAAATGCCAAATGATGATAAGAAAGCAGAACAGTTGGTACTCTCATACATTGCTAGGAGGAGTTTAAATTGGTACAACTATATTTGGAAGCTATTCATCAATACCTACAGAAGATGACTATATACTACTTTCTAACCTAGAAAATCTACTCTTTGGTATATTTTCAACAGAAATATGGCATATATCACAAGAAAGTGTTAAAATGCATATTTAAACACTTGAAATAGCTCCAAAATGGAAAATTCTCAAATGTACATCAAGAAAAGAATGAATAATTAAATTGTGAAATATCCTCATGCTAGATGACTACACAGTAACTATTCCTGAATATAATTCGAGTCAGTTTCAAAATCTGAGTGAATTTCACAAACATAATGTTGGTTGAAAGGAGTCAGATATAAAAAAGACATACCAGCTTTATGTATGCAATAATATAAAGTACAAAACAGGCAAAATTAGTGTATGCTTTTAAAATTAAGATAGTAGTTACTGTCTGGGGTCGTGACTAGAATAGGTCTTTTGGGGGCAGGTAGTATGTTATTCCTTGATAAATGTAGCTGGGGCTAGATGTTAGGTTTTCCAATAACACTGTATTTTTACTAGCATTTCACAATGCTTTTCTATGTTATCAGCTACATTTTAGATTAAACTTAAAAACAAGTTTCAAGGACAGGATTGCAAAAACAACTCTGAACACAAAAGAACATCAATAAAAGAGAAGTACAAAAAAATAGAATCTTTTGAGAAAAATAAAAACTGTGCAACAAATGAATTGTTTATCAAAAAAAAAAAAGTTTATACACCAAAACAGATTAGGCCCATCATAACCTGGCAACTATTCAAAATGAACAAAAGCCTTAATTTTCAATATTCAAATAAGCTGAAGTTTCAACAGCTTCAGAAGTAAAGGAAACCTCAAAGCAAAACAAAAAAAATCTATGGATTGTCTTTGAAAGTAATCTATTTATATGCTAAATAAATTATAGCTAAGCCTATTTGTATACAGAAGCAATGAAACCACTGGAGATGTTGTTTTGGCATGAGGTACCTTTGAAGTTACCCATAGTTTAACATGTTGAGAATGAAATAAACATCAGGGTAATACAGTCTCATTATAGATGCATAATCTGAAAATGTTTACAAAAATGGGAAGAGAGGTCTTTTTCTAAAGCTATGAGTATATATAATGAAAGTCATTGGAAAACCTCAATATTTGTAGACTGCACAGGCATGTCCAAAAAATGATACACAAATTCTGAATTATAGGACTCTAGTTTTCTAAAAATTTGGTTTTCCCCAAAGCAAAGCCTTTGAATAGCTTCTCTTTTCATTCTTCTCTTGTTTCCTTGTCATTTTTAATCAATGTCCTGGACTTTTGGGCTATCCACACATTAATAAACTCTCAAATGTATACTTAAGCCTAGGTATGTCCAAACTCAGATGGTCAAATGCTTTTTCATCATAATTATATGAAGTCTAGTAGCCACTAAAGTATTGGAGCCCTCAGTATAACTGGATCTGCCTTGAATTTTTAACTTTCAAACTTATCCTCGCTGAGCTAGCAATTTATCAAATACAATTTAGCTTTTCCTACTCTGGTGCTCATTCCCATGAAGGTTGCTGCTCATGGTTTTCTGCTCCAGTAAGTTGTGATTTTCTGTAATTGCTTGTCTGTCTCTCTGATTTTGGGGGCAGAAGTTTGCCATGTGATCTCACTTCCTTGACAGATCTAAAAAGAGTTGTTGATTTTTCAGTTTGTTCAGCATTTTACTTATTTTTAGGATGGAATGGTGACTTCTAAGCTCCTTACATGATAGAGTGGAAACCAGAAGTTTATCAATCAATTTTAATACCAACTAACCAGAAAATTCAGTCCTCCAGATTTGAATCCATGTGTACAAGTGACATTTTTTTTAAAATAATTAACACTTTTATTATAATTATATCTATCCTATATTTTCAAGTTCTAGAATTGAAATATTTTCCAAAAGGAGGCACACTGATACTCTTTTAGATCTATATAAACTGAAAATATCTTTTTTTGTTATGCCCAGAAAATTCTTATCACTTTTCTTGAGAAGAAAGTTCTAATAACTATATTTATAGTTTTAAGAATTGATTTATACAATAAACTGTTTCTGTATATTTGTCAGATATGAAAATATTTATACATACATACAGCTTAACTCAACCTCATCTTTGACCATGTATATGCAAAGTTCAGCCTGAAATGTTTTATCTTGAGAAGTTAACTGAAAATATTAGGGTTAAATTGCAAATTATTGAAAATACATTAATCATTAATTTTCTAGTCTTTGAATAACTGAAGAAATAGTATCAGCCTTTTAAAGGACAAAAGTGAAAGGAAAGAGTTTCGAAGAATTATAAATCCATGATCAATAGCACATTTAATAATGTTAGATTATATTTTGAAGACTATTGTTATTTTTAACCTACTTATATATTTTCACATATTAAATCTCTACTCAATTCAACCAATTTCGCTAGCTATTTGATTATTAGCCAATAAATAAGATGCTGCTTGTTTCTACAATTTCTGCTGAACTAATTAAACTGGGAAAACCATTTGCTCAACAGGGCAAATCATTAGCTCACCAGATTTCTTACCTCCGTGTAATCACAAATCCTAAACTATTATGCTAGAAATGTTCCCCAATCTCCCTGCTTTCCACCCTGAAAAACTAATCTTCAGCCATTGAAGCCTAGACTCCGAATTATAAATATACCTATTCTTAAGTTCCTGTTTTTCAGATACTGCTAAGATTCTGTCAAGGTTTTGTTCTTCCTTGCTGTAATAAGTTTAATAAACTCAGCTTTACGTGATGAACAGTTTTTTCCTGGAGCTTTTTTTTTTTTTTTTTTGCGGTGGAGTCTACTGTTGACAGTGTTTTTCCCAGAGAAGTCATTTATTTCTCCTTTGATGGACCACTTCCCAAAATATTATATCATAAGCTATCTTGGCTGACTGCACTTTTACAAATCAGCTCTACTGTTAGTAAAATGAAACCTCATTTTGCTTACATAAGCAATCTGTCGAGTTTATGTATTTTACTCTAGGAACCATCTTTCTAAATAAGATTTATTATGGTGAACTGTGGCTTTTACAGATGATGACACGAAAGGAAACAATTGTTAAAATTATTAATGTTCATTAGTCAAAACTTCATACTTTTTTATATAAGGAAACTGAAACTCAAAGATTAATTAACTTATTTGTTTCACCTAGACTCTTAAATGTGTTTCCTCATTCTAAACTAATAGTCTTCAATCGAATTTAGGGTAGAATTTTTCAGTTCCAGATAGAAGTCACCCAAGACAGTATGCTTATCTGATATATATTTGTATCTTTTTTATTTGATTTGCTTCCCTATTGGTTTGAGTTACATAGAGAATGAGACAGTTAACACATTTCAGTAACTTTATGTAAATACTAATAGGATGTCATAATGGAGAGTCCACATAAAATAACACCACAGAGTCATCCTTGATCCTATTATTTTACCCTAACTCATACTACCTTCAATCCCAGCTCAAATTACTCTCCATCTTGCTTAATTTCTGATTAACTAAAAGATTCATGATCAAAGATGCTATAGTAGTAATAGTTTAATTATGAATTCTTAAAAATGGTTCTACATTCAAATATTTAACATGAAATATAAACTGCATATAGTTTCTATTACTAAGGCAATTACATATTTAACTTCTGTTACACAGATTGAAGTACAGGTCTTTAATGTGACACTATTTGCAATAATCAAATTAATTTTATTTTCTCCTTAAAATGTGAAGTATGTCAATAATTAACAGAAGAAACAGTCAAATGTTCAGTCGCCCAGAGTAGATACCATAATTTTTCTGCCAGATACTAGAGTGGCTTCTGAAATCAGTTGAATTATTTTTTTTCTTTAGACTATTATTCTGATACCTTCTTCTTGTAACTAATTAAAAGAAATGGAAAGCAATGAACTATGTTTATTATAATGTGTTACACATTATATAATATGTACATATTCCAATAGGTTTTACAATTTCAAAATATTTGTTGCTTGTATAAATATCAATTATGAGCAAAAAAAATAATTGGGACACTCTAAGACACTTGTTCCTTAATTCCACCTTGCCAGTGAAATATTTAATTTCTTTGGTTAGTGTTTGTATTCTCTGCTTTTTTTCCAAGTACAGGTTGAGTAAATGTTTCTCTTTAAATATAATTAGAATATGAGTGGTGGGAGTTCCTTCTGTTCATTATCATAACATATTAATATAAAGAATTCCAGCATATATTTTGGTAAAGAAAAAATAAATATTTCATTTATTAATATTTATTTTAATTGGAAATGTACCAGTTAAGCAAAGATGTGTTACATTTTCATGCACAAAATATGAATGACATTCCTCCCAGAGATGACCATAACAGACATTTTGTTACATATTTATTTAGCAGTTAATTTTGTTTAATAAAATGATGCAGAGATAGAAATACACATATTTGTTTAGCTGTAAAATTTGGCCATCTGTGTTTTTATTTTTTTATATAATAATGTTTTTGCACGTTTTATAATATAATTGGGATTATCACATAATTTTCATATGATTATTTCTTTCCAAGATGATTTTGCTTGTCTGATAATATCTCTTACCTGTTTTTATTATAAATTGTATTTAAAATACCCTAATTGGACATTACTTGCTCCATTGTATGTCCTATCAGGATTACTATATCTAAATCATTGTTTTGATCTTAGATTTTTTTAGATAAATTCCTAAAACATATTTCTCAAAGGACAAGCACAAATATGCAGCTTTTGATAACATAGCCAAACAGTCCTTCGAATATTTGTATCATTTTACACTTTCAACAGTAATGTTACAATGTGAATGATGATTTTTAAAAAAAGATTCAGTGTGGTGCATTGATAAGTATTTGATTTTCTATTTTAATTTTCAATTAATTTTATTAGTGATTATGTACATTTTTGCATTTTTTTTTGCTTTTGTACTATTACTTTTACAAAAGTTCTATCCTTGCCCCTATTCTTTGTCATTTTTAATGAGGATATTCGTGATTTCTTCCTGCATTTAGTAACTATACATTAAAAACACATGCTCATCAACTAATCTTTGTTAAAATTATGTAACATTGCATAATTTTGAGCATATTTCTATGTCATGTGGATTTTTTTGCTTATGATTATAGTTTCATTTTTAAAAAATTGGACAATATTTCACAGTTGTGCATTAAAATAAAAATTAATATAAACATTTCAAATGAGAATAACATATAAATAAGCAATAAAAAGCAATTATGTATATGAATATTGTTACCTGCATCTACCTCAAAAAAGGGATTTATAAGTGTGATAATTTTGAAGAAGTACCTAAAAAAAGTATGTGTCAATTATAAGTATATGGAAAATAGAATTTTTGGAATGCTATGTTCACTCCTACTGCTAACACTTCTATTATTGCTAGCACTGCTAGCAAACATGGGCACAAATGGCTCTATTACAAAGAATTGGCAAACTGAATCCAACAGCACATGAAAAAGATTATACACCATGATCAAATGGGTTTATTCCAGGTATGCAAGGATGGTTCAATATATGCAAATCAATCAGTGTGATTCATCACATAAGCAGAATTAAGGACAAAAACCATACGATCATCTCAATACATACAGAAAAAGAATTTGATAAAATCCAGCATCGCTTCATGATAAAAATACTCAATGAACTATGCATAGGAGGAACAAACCTCAAAACATTAAAGGCCACAGATGACAAACCCACAGCCAACGTCATACTTAATGGGGAAAAATTGAAAACATTCCCCCTAAGTACTAGAATAAGACAAAGATGCCCACATTTACCACTCTTATTCAACATACTACTGGAAATTCTCTCCAGAGCAATCAGGCAAAGGAAAAAAAATAAAAGTTAATAAAATTAGAAAAGAGGAAGTGAAATTATCCCTGCTTGCTGATAATATGATCTTATATCTAGAAAACTCTAAAGACTCTACCACAAACTTTTAAATTTGATAAATGAATTCCATAAAGTTTCAGGATATAAAATCAATGTACAAAAATCTGTAGCATTTTTATAGACAAATAACAATTAAGCAGAGAACAAAATAAAGAGCTCAATCCCATTTAAAATAACTAAATAAAAACCCTAGGAATATATTTAAGACCTTTACAGGGAAAACTACAAAACACTGATGAAAGAAATTGTAGATGACATGAACAAATGACAAAACATCCATGCTCATGGATCAGAAGAATTAATATTGTTAAAATGATCATACTGCCCAAAGCAATTTACAGATTCAATGAAATCCCTATCAAAATACAATGTCATTTTTCACAGAACTAGAAAAAACAATCCTAAAACTCATATGGAACCAAAAAGGAGCCCAAATAGCCAAATTGATCCTAAGCTAAAAGTACAAAGCTGGAGTCATTTCATTACCTGACTTCAAATTATATTTATAAGGCAATGATAACCAAAACATCATGGTACTAGTGTAAAAATAGACACATAGACCAATGGAACAGAATGGAGAATCCAAAACTACAGCCACATATTTACTGCCAACTGATTTTTGGCAAAGGCAAAAAAACATACACTGGGGAAAGGAAACCTTTTCAATAAATGGCACTGGAAAAATTGAATAGCCATATGTAGAAGAATAAAACCGGATCCCTATCTCTCACCATACACAAAAATCAACTCAAGGTGAATTCAAGAATTAAATCTAATACTTGGAAACTGTAAAAATACTAGAAAAAAACCTAGGAAAAACTCTTCTGGACTTTGGTCTAGGCAAAGAATTTATGACTAAGTCTTCAAAAACACAAGCAACAAACACAAAAATAGACAAATGAGACTTAATTAAACTAAAAAGCTTCTGTACAACAACAACAAAAAAAATAATCAACCAAGTGACCAGACAACCTAAAAAATGAGAAATAATATTTGAAAACTGTGCAACCAACAGGGGAATAATATCCAGAATTTACAAGGAACTCAAATAACTCAACGAGAAATAAAATAGCCCCATTAAAACATGCTTGAAAGACGTGAATAGACATTTTTCAAAAGAAGACATATAAATGGCCAACAAGTATATGAAAAAATATTCAGCCTTACTAATCATAGAAATGCAAATTAAAACCAGAATGAGATATCATCTTACATGAGTCAGAATGGCCATTATTAAAAAGTGAAAAAACAACACATTGGCAGGATGCAGAGAAAAGGGAATGTTTACACACTGTTGGAGGGAATGTAAGTTAGTGCAACGTCTATGGAAAACAGTATGGAGATTTCTCAAAAATCTAAAAATAGAACTACCATTTTATCCAGCAATTCCACTACTGAGTATCTACATAAAGGAAAAAAAAAATCATTATTTCAAAAAGATACATGAACTTGTATGTTTATCACAGCACTATTCACAATAGCAAACATATGGTATCAACCTAAGGGTACGTCAATGGATGACTGGATAAAGAAAATGTGGTATATATACCCCATTCAGCTATAAAAAGAATGAAATCATGTCTTTTGAAGCCATATGGATGGAATTGGAGGCCACTATCTTCAGTGAAACTCAGAAACATAAAGTAAAATATCACATGTCCTCACTTATAAGTAGGAGCTAAATATTTGTACATATGGACATAAAGAGTTTGGAATGATAGACATTGGAGACTTGGAAGGGTGGAAGGATGGGAGGTTGGCTGGGTGATGAGAAATTACTTAATGCATACAATGTATATTAGTTGGGTGATTGATACACTAAAAGCCCAGACTTTACTACTAACCAATAAAAAACAAAACAAATTAAAACAGAATTAATAAAACCTCTTGAAATATCAAGGAGAGAGAATGTACTTAAAGAAAAATTAGATGAAGTATATCCAACAGAAAATCAGGTAGTACTAGTGAAATTACACCAATGGAACCGCTGTTTAGAAATTATGAATTACATCACAGAATATGTATGTCAAATATATGAGGGCTAAGATCATTTTTTTTGTTCTCTTTAGCATAGAAAATTGAGGCATCAAATGAATTAAGGTATTTTAGTTTATAATTACCTTTGAGTCTTGATATAGACTGAAAAGGTGCATTGGGAAATATTGAGGGAATATCATTTGTATACATACACAAAAGAAAATGTGTTGCTATATGAATAGAATGAGTTGTTTTCCATGCCAAATCACATAGTATCACTTCATAGAAAACAGCTCAAAGGAATACTGACTCCTAATCTTGATTGGGTGATATAAAAATGGTAAGAATATCACCTATCATCCAATCATTGCCACTCAGTTCATATCTTCTCCATAAACTCTAAGGAAAACTATGAAGGAAATAAAAGCATGTCTTCTTGTATTGCTGAAAGCTGCTAGGAAGGAGTAAAAATGGTCACGTGAGCTTCTGAAATGAATAATTCAATTATAAAATATATATATTTAATTTTTATGATGTGACAAAGCCAATAAAAATTATTTTCATGATTTCAAATAACATTTCTGGGATATCTTGTCAATTATGCACCGTATTTCTTTAATAGCGAAAACCATTGACCCAGAGCATTAAATTCCTGACTTTTAATATTTGATATAATATATTAAAATTTCTTAAAATACTCCAGTAGACAAGAGATTATTTTCTAATGTTTGATCATTTTCTTTAATTTTCATTAAATAAAGTTATTATTATGCATATTTTAATATCCAAATGCTTTATCAAACATGAAATAATACTTTTTGGAACCAAATGTGACAAACATTGTGTGATCTTACTTATACATGGATCCTAAAAAGGTGAACTCATACAAGTAGAGAGGGGAATAGTGGTTACCAGAGGCTGAGGAGCAGGGTATGGACAGAGAAAAAGGAAGACATTGGACAATGGGGAACAAATCTTTAGTTAGATAGAAGGATTAAGTTCTGGTGTTCTATTAGATAGCAAGGTGACTATAGTTAACAATAATTAACAGTATATTTCAAAATAACTAAAGGCTGGAGGATTCAACACACACACACACACACAAATAAACATTTGTGGTGATAAATATGCTAATTAGCCTAATTTGATCATTTCACAATGTATATGTGTATCAAAGTATCACATTGCATCCCATAAACAGATACCATTTATTTGTCCATTAAAAATAAAGTGTAAGTAAGTAAATACATGAAAAAGAGAGTGGATTCAGAATCTATTCAGTGCTTTCTTCAAAATGAAGTATTCAACCTTCAGTTTTTGGGTACAATATTTTTTGGATTTTTTTACTCAATGGAGTGTGTAGAAAATGGCCTTTAGTGAGAAATTGCTCTTTTATCTTTTAGTCTACATTAAATCCATATATCCACTTAACTGCCTTCAAAGCTCAAAATATATTGATTCAGCAATAATAGTAGAAGCAACCAGTTTACTTCACACTTATATTTGGATAGAACATTCCCAAATTAATATGTTATTCTGTGGAATGAATGCCATTTGCTCAATATAGCACTTACTTCCAGCAAAGGGTTCACGTTTCTTCTAATTTTTAGTGATAATTCACCATTTTGTTTTTAGATAAATTCAAAATTGACATTAAAACCTTTGAAGCAATTATCTCCATCATCACCATCATTGTTATTATTACCATCCCTACTTTATTGGACATTATTAGTGGTCACCATTCTGAGTCCTGACATGGATTATCTCATTTAATACAATGAACAAAAGAGGTACTATTGCTATGTCTATTTTACAGAGGAGGAATCTGAAGCTTCAAGTTAATTAGGTCTCAGAGCAAATAAACTAATCAAGTTGGATTCCATGACTTTGGGGAAATGTGCTTTAATAATATATAAC
Source organism: Propithecus perrieri (assembly GCA_963574695.1). NCBI lineage: Eukaryota > Metazoa > Chordata > Mammalia > Primates > Indriidae > Propithecus > Propithecus perrieri. The sequence goes on along the minus strand of CAUYRB010021790.1, from coordinate 2,764 downwards.
CTTGCAATCCAACTTCTTCATTAATTGACACATTAAGAAATAAGGCATTTTCTTTTATTGATTTATTTTAACATGACATTTCAACTAATTATAAATTACTAACATTTAATATTTAGATTTCATAATAAAAATAGTATACATTTATTTCAAGTTTCTGAAATAAATTACTTAGTTTTCTCTTATTTAACCTGTTTATTTTTATAAGTACATTTATACAGGATTCATGTGTCCTAACAAAATATGTGGGATATGACTCATAAATGTTACTTTCAGACAGATCAATAGCACTTTTCAAAAGCTAGGGCCCATGTACATTTTATTTTAAAATTTAAAATATTGTCAGATAGAGGAAAGGATTTCAAAAATGATCTAGCATGTCCCTACACAACAAACCTCCTGACAGAATCGCTAATGTAATCATCTCAGGGCCACAGAGTGGGAGAGTTTAGAGGTCAGCTGAAAATAATTCTTTTTGTGTATCACCTCTCAACTTGTTCTGTACAAGTTATTTCTCTTTGCAACTGTTGAAATAGCAGGCAGTTCTCAAAGCTTTGCTAATACCTTTGGGCCACTCATCCAAAAAAATAAAAAATAAAAGCAAAAAATGAAACATCAGTTTAAGTCTAAACCACTCACCTAAGATTCACTGAAGTTTTAACTTCTAGACTCAAATGCATCTTACCTGAATTATTTTGGGAAAAAATAAGTGAGTATGAGAAACATTACAATAAAAAAGTAATATTCATATATCTGTGACAGATGATAAAAACAAAAAGCTGAAATAATGTGATCTTTCACAATAAGAAATTTAAAGAAGAGTGATTTTTTTTCAGTTTAAAAATGTGTTCTACTATTTTGAGTCAGTAATTTTAAAAATGTATTATGTATAAAAATACACTGGAAATACCTTGTTAAAAACATGTGTAACAGGTGGCTATATGGGAATCTTTTTGTCTGGATTTGTCTGAGGCCCCAGATGCTAACTGAATACCCTGTAAACACTCAAGCTTAGGTTCTGTGAGAAAGGAGTTGCCGAGAATTATGGAGGGACCTACTTTGGAGAGTGTAGTCTCCATGCAGGAAAGGCAAATATTTTTCTGTCCTTAGAAGGAGTGAGGGGCTCCATTGGGACCATACACAGTGTTATCCCCTCAATGTGGATAAAATAAGTTGCACTCATCTGAAATAACTAACAGTGTGGCTAGCACTGATACATTGGAGCACAGATAGACAAGGCAACATTTTGAAGCAGCCACACTTCCAGTGATGGTGGGGCAAAAACATATGATTCTGGGAATTAGATAAGAACCCCGGGAAGGGTCATCTCAAAGGGAAAATCTTGGCACTTTGGGAGGCTGAGGGGAGGATTGCTTGAAGCCAGGAGTTGAAGACCAGCCTGTACAACATAGCAAGATCCTGTCTCTACCAAAAAAAGAAAATTAGCCAAATGTGGTGTGTACCTACAGTCCTAGCTACTTGGGAGGCTGAGGCGGGAGGATAGAAGATAGTGTGAGCCCAGGAGTTTGAGGCTACAGTGAACTCTATTGATGTTATATATATGTCTTAGTTCATTTTGTGTTGCTGTAACAGAATACTACAGACTGGGTAATTTATAAACAACAGATATTTATTTGGCTCATGGTTGTGGAAGTTGGGAAGTCCAAGAGTATGGCACTGACATCTGGTAAGGGTCTTTTTGTTGTGTCATCCAATGGCAGAAGGCAGAAGGGCAAGAATACATAACACATGAAGAAAGGGCTGAAACTTACTTTTACAAAAACTTTTGAGATAGCAAACTTACTTCCATGATAATATAATAATCTATTCATGTGAGCTGAGTTCTCATGGCCTAATCACCTCTTAATCGGTCTACCTTTTATACCATTACAATGGCATTAAATTTTGACATGAGTTTTGGAGGGGACATTCAAACCATAGCAAGATGGTATGATGATTACTGATAGATACTATTTTTTTTTCAGTAGTGTATAAGACTGCATTGACACTGCTGATCTGTGGAATTTGTGTCATAATATCTGTCATGTCTACATGTATAGTTTATATGAATATTGATGAAAACTCACTGCTCTGGGTTGAATGTCCCCTTTAAAACTCAGATAGAAAAGTAATTGCTATTGTGACAATATTGAGGGGTGGGGCCTTAAAGAGGTGATTAGGTCATGGGAGCACCAGCCTTGTGAATGGATCAAAGCCATTTTTATGGGAGTGGGTTAATTATAAAAGGGAGGAGATCGGCTCTCTTTTTCTCCCTGTCTGGAGTGCTTGCTCTTGCCTTCCACAGTGGGATAACTTGCCTTTCACGATGTTCTTGCCAGGCGCTACTGTCATACATACTCCTGGACTTCCCAGCCTTCAGAACTGTGAGCCAAATAAACTTCTGCTATTTATAAATTACCCAGCCTGTGGTATATGTGGTAAGACACTCACATATTATTTGAAAATATATCCTTCAAAAAAATACATAAGAATTAAAATTAAATGGAAATTAGTATAATAGAAATATATTTTATCAGAGAAATTCCTGAATCCATTTGGACATTAAGAATTAATAGCTTTGCTGAATTCATTTATCAGTTCTAGGAGTCTCTTAGATGAGTCCTGGGGGTTTTCTAGATATAATATCATATCATCAGCAAAAAGCGAGAGTTTGATCTCATCTGTCCCCATTTGGACACCCTTAATACCCCTCTCTTGCCTAATTGCTGTGGCGAGGATTTCGAGCACTATGTTGAATAGAAGTGGA
>CAUYRB010021789.1:0-26709 GCA_963574695.1 Propithecus perrieri | reverse complement strand
AGATTAGGGAAAAAACTGGAAGGAAAGATATCAAAATGTTAATGATAGTTGGTTTTAGAATAAGGGGGGCATTTTTCTTCTTTTCTATATTTCCACTTTTTAAAATGTGGTTGCATTACCTGAATGATTTAAAAATGTCTGAGGAAGTTGACCAAAGAAAGACGAGAGCTCGAAAGTCTCATTTTAGGACCAATGTTTCCACTAACTAGCTGTATGGCCTGGAGATGGTCACTCCTCTGGTTCCCCAAATACCCGCAAATCTGCCCTGTTGTCCTCCCTATAGTTCTGTTTAAATGCCTGTCCCTCTTTTTTTTTTTTTTTTGATTTAATTTAATTTTATTTTTTGAGACAGAGTCTCACTCTGTTGCCTGGGCTAGAGTGCCATGGCTTCAGCCTAGCTCACAGCAACCTCAAATTCCTGGGCTCAAGCGATCCTCCTGCCTCAGCCTCCCAGGTAGCTGGGACTACAGGCATGCACCATCATGTCCGGCTAATTTTTTCCATATATTTTTAGTTGTCCAGCTAATTTCTTTCTATTTTTAGTAGAGACGGGGTCTCACTCTTGCTCAGGCTGGTCTCGAACTCCTGACCTTGAGCGATCCTCCCGCCTCGGCCTCCCAGAGTGTTAGGATTACAGGTGTGAGCCACTGGGCCCGGCCCTGTCCCCTCCTTTTGCAAACCTTCATGGCCCTTCAACAGCCTGGTGTAGTGTCACTGTCCTTTCAAAGCCTTCCTAAAAACTACTCGGACTCATTGTGATCTCCGCTGTCTGCCACATAGCCACTGCAATATTAGTTAGTAATTATTTGCTGAATACTTGCCAGGGACCAGACACTCAGCCAAGTTCTCCATATACTTTATGTGATTCAATTCTCCAAAGAATTCCATGATACTGGCAGATATTTGTAAGCCCATTCTACAGATGAGGAATTGTCTTTCAGAGCAGTTTTGTTATTTGCCCAAGTAGGCTAGCCCACCCAGTTCTACCTGACCACAAAGTGCTCTTAACTGCTGTGCTGCACAGGGATTCCTCAAGGCCAGTTTATTTCTCAGCCCTCAGTGCCTAACATAGTGCCTGGCATGTAGTGGGTCCTTAATATTTGTTGAATGAACAAATACCAGAATATGCAATTTTTTGAGCCTCATTGCATTGTAACTATGTGCAAATAAGGCCTCAATAACAGTAGTACCATATGTTGGGTGTCTAGCAAGTTCTAGGTGTGTATTATTATCTCAATTAATCTCCACTTCAATCTGATCAGGAGACACTAAACCCATTTTACAGGTGAAAAAATGAAGATTCAAAAAATCTAGGTAACTTGCCTCAAATCTTACTACAACAATATGGTGTGGTAAGAGGATGTGGGTTCTTTCTTGTGCAATTGTAATCTTCTTCCCCCAAAACATATCAGAATGTGAAGACATTTGCAAAGTGAGAATGTTCATAAACCATGTGACCTAGCAGAAGGGTTACAGGGTTCCTTTACGTTTTATTTTCCCAAGAGTTCATTGCATCTAACAGAAAGATCAACTAAAATATGACGTCACTGCTGGTTAATAATCAGAAATGAAGACATAGCAAATATGAAATTCTAACTGTGTAAGTGTTGAAAAACCCATTCTCAAGCACCATGAGTGTGAGGACCAATTGGTAAAACCTTTTTGGTTGGCAATATCTTTCTAAATTTTAAATGCTTGTGCCTTTTGACCTAGGAAGTCTACTTTTAGGGCGTATCGCCTTTAAGATGTGGAAAAAAATATGCCCACATAAGAATATTTATTGTAGCGTTTAATGTAGTAACAAAGGAGTAGAAAACTTAAGTGCCCGTTGATTTGGGTTTAGTTAGGTAAACTATGGTACCCACACAATGGAATACTAGGGGCCACTTAAAAGAGTCAGGTACAGCAATATGTGCTGATATAGAATGTCTTCAATATATGTAACTATGCAAAGAAAGCCAGGAGCACAATAGGGTATGCTCTAGGCTACAATTTTTATGAAACAATGATGAGCTGTCTCTCTTTATGTGTGTATGTGTGCATATGCTGCTTGCTTGTTAATATGGAAAGAGGGGAATTCAAGGAAGGAGAAAGAATTGTTTTCTACATCTATCATTTTGGTTTATTTGATTTTTACTCCATGTGTATTTCTCATATTTATTGCCAAAAATATCCTTTATAAAGGGGTGTTTTGTGTGTGTGTGTGTGGCAGGTCTTAGATGTTTTGTTTTCCAAGCCAGAAAACTATAATACTCAATGGTTCAGTTCAATAAGGAGCAAGTGACAACTCCTGTTACACAGTAACTGATTTTGAACCTTGCAATATAAGCAACATGAAAGAAATCACGGGCCAAGAACAAGGGGGCAGACGAGGGTAGAACAGAACACAGCGAGGTCCTGAGACTGTGGAAATGTTTCCAGAGGCAAAACCAGTGTTTCTTGGTTGTTTGTTACTTTGTTCAACAAGTATTCATGGACCTTAAGTTGAGTTCTAGGGTACTAAGAGAACAAACTTCAGTTGCTGCCAACCTAGCCCTGAGCAAACTCCTGGTCTTATGAGGAGAAGACACCTAGAAGAAATTCTCAGAGTGTGGCTTCCTGGGCTGGGTGGTCCACATCAGAGCCTCTGAGATCTGTATTGTCCCAGTAGGTCTACTGGCAACTAGGTTGTTCAACTAGGAGAGTGTATGACTTGGATATCTAACCCAGTTTGGGAGCTAAATGGGGTCAGGAAAGGCTTCCTGAGGAAGTAGCACTGAAGCTGAGAGATAAAGGAGTTAGCAGGGTGGGGGCATGGCATCTGTGCAGGCCCAGAGACAGCAGAGAGCTTGGGCTGCTTGGGGACAGAGAGAAGGCCAGCAGGCCAGGAGCGTCACAGGGACTGGGGACAGAGTTGTCGGTGGAGGCTGGAGAAGCCAACAGGGGCCAACATGCTGCTCCCTGTGTCCAGAGCAAGGCGAAGGTGAGGGAATCCGAGTTATGTTTTAAAAGTTATGACTTTAAAAACAATGCCTTGGCTGGGCCCTAGCACTCTGGGAGGCCAAGGGAGGAGGATTGCTTGAGGTTGAGAGTTTGAGGCCCGCCTAAGCAAAACGAGACCCCGTCTTTACCAAAATTAGAAAAAATTAACCAGGCATGGTGGCATGCACCTGTAGTCCCAGCTGCTCAGGAGGCCAGGACGGGAGGATTGCTGGAGCCCAGGAGTTTGAGGTTGCAATGAGCTATCATGATGCCACTGCACTGTACCCAGGGCAACAGAGCGAGATCATGTCACAAACAAACAAACAACAAAATGACAACAACAACAACAACAGCAAATAATGGTGCCTTGGAAAAAACCCAGCAGCCTGGCTGTAGTGCAGAGAATGGATGGAAGAAGTTGGGGAGAGGGGATTTGGGGAGAATGATTGGGAAGCTCTTTCTAGGTGGGAAAGAGGGTAGTGGACTGTCTCTTGGACTAAGCTGGTGGTTGTGGAGATGAAGAAAAGGGATATTTAATGAATAATTTGTAGGCAATAGGAATCAGCTTCCATGTGGCTGTGTGGGATGAGGGAGAAGGAAGAGTCAAAGAAGACTTGCAAGTTTCTAGCTTGAGAAACTGAAGCAGGGGGTTGGCGGGGGCGGTGCAGATGTTGGCTCTTTTTACTGAAATGCAAAACATCAAAAAAGGAGCCGATCTGTTTGAAGGAGAAAGATGAACAGTTCAGTCTGAGACAGAGTGAGTCCTTTCACCCTTTTGTTTAAGCAGCGGGGAGTGTCTGGGCAAAAGAACACAATCTGCTAATTTTAAATTCCTGTCCCCTTGATGACACGCTGAGAGTTCTCCTTCGTTTCCCCAGTCCCTTTGCTGTCTGGTCTCCTTTCAGGTCTACCAGTGTCCACCTACTCTCAGAAGATGACCCCTCTTCTCATTTCACTGAGAAGCTATCAGAAGAGACTGTCTGTATGTCAACATCACCACTAACCTCCCAACCCTGAAAGCTGTATTTTCTGCCTTTCGTCTGTGAGGCTGCAGAGCTTCTACCCACTCCCTCACCTGTGCCTGGGATGCTGCTCACCTACACATGAACTTTTTGCTCTAGCAATTTCCGCATCTCCTGCATTGCCAATTGTTGCCTGCCTGCTGAGTCATCCCAGCGTCCTACACACACAGTGTGACAGGTTTCGTCTCCGACCAAGATTCTCTCCTGACCCCCCAGCGTCTTCTAGCTACGGTCTTACTTCTCTATTCCTTTTGTCATAAAAACTCTTCACACACACACACACACACACACACGCACTGTCTGATACCACATTCTCTTTTCACGTACTCTATTGAACCTACTCTGGCTGGGCTCTGTCCTCCTTGTCCCTCCAAAACGATTCACCAATAGATTCTAAGTTGCCCTTCCTCTTGTGTTGGGGTCACCCTTCCCAGTTTTCCTTGTTGGAGCCCCCTGGTCTTTCTGACCTCTACTACAAAGACAGTCCATAGTTGAATCTCTGGAACTCTTTTCATCTGTTTCTGCACATATTCTCTATGTGATCCTGCTTATATTTCTGGCTTTAAAAACTATCTGCATGCTAAAGCCTCCCTGATTAATATCTTCAGCACTGATCCCTTGCCTAAACTCCAAGATGTTTATATCCAATTGGCTACTTGGTGTCTGCTCTTGGGGGTCTAACAGGCATCTCAAATTTAATACATCCAAAGCCAAACTCTTGATTCACGTCCTTCACCCAAGACCAAATCTACTTTACCTGCAGTTTTCCTGTCACCATAGATTGCAAGGCTGTACTTTCTTTGGTCAGTTACACGGACCAAAAATCCTGGAGTCATCTTTGACTCATCTCTTTCTTGCATATCCCCATCCAATTCATCAGCAAGCCCTGTTGCCACTACCTTCAAACTATAATCAGAAACCCACCTTTTCTTTCTTTTGCTACCTTTATTACCTACCACTCTCTTGGTCAAAGTCATCATAACTGGTCTCCATCTTTCCATTCTTACCTTCCTACAATTTATTCTCAATTCTAAAGATAGATTGAGCCTTTAAAATGTCATGTCAGATAAAGTCACTTAGTGATCTTGAATGGGTTAAAAATAAAATGCACAGTCCAAAAAAGTCCTGATCCTGTTCTACAGAACCTTAGATGACTTGGCCTCCTGCTGCCTTCTGAACTTCTCATCTTTCTCCTTCAACCTTCTAGTCTAGCTGAATGGCCTCCCTGCTGTTCCTGGAGCAGGCCAATGGCTTTTCTGCCCCAAAGCCTTTGCACCTGCTATTTCCTTTGCCTGGAAAACGTTTGCCCCAAGGGAGTCCTGTGGCTTGATCCCTCACATTACTTAGGTCTCTGCTCAAATGGCACAGATGTTCTCTTGAGAAAGGAGGGGCAGGAAAAGCCACTCTATTATTTATTGATGTCCCAGTTAGAGTGCAATATCACTGTATTTCAGACACTGTTTCAAATACATTCCACGAATTATAAAATTGTATCTCCTCAACAGCCCCACAGAGCTGGTAGAAATAATTTACATTTACTGAGTGCTTACCATGTGCCAGTCATTGTGTTAAACACATTGTAAATATTAACTCAATCCTCGTAACAGCTCCGTGAAGTAGGTACTGCCACTATCCCCTCTGTACATCTGAAGCACAGAGAGGGTAAGTAACTTGCCCTATTTCACATAGCCAGAGCTGGGTTTGAACCTAGAGCTCAACAGTGGCCACTAGCTTAGGATGCCACTTGAGAGAAGGAGTCAGACTTAAGTTGAGCCTTTAAAGGTGGTGGGCATTTGTTAAAACTAAGAAGTGGATGTAGGGTATTCGTTTCCAGAGAGAAGGCATTGTGTGCACACAGGTATAGAAGTGGGCGTTCAGCCTTCACGCTTTCCAGAAAGCAAGTGTGGCCGAGGTGTAAAGTGCGCTGTTGATAAAGGGAGTGGTGTCTGCCATTTGGTTGATAAAGTGCACAGTTGATAAAGGGAGCGGTGTCTGTCGTTTGGGGATCTACAGAGGGTTAAGGTGGCTGTTTCTCCCTGGAGATGCAGAGTCTGGGTCCCTCTCCACAGGAGTCTGGAAGAGAGCGGCTGTAGCAGTTGGTGAAGTCTTTTAAGTCCTTTAAGCCCTTATTGGTCCAGCTGACCACGACCACAGCACTGTGAGGCAGGGAGTTGGGGGTGGGAAGGGAAACGGAGAAAAGGCAAGTGAAAGAAAAGGGGGAGGTGCAGTTTCAGAACCAGGCGAGCGCTCTCTTCCTGCCTAGCCTCCGACGACCTCTCCTTCAACTTCGCTGGGTGGACCCCGCATTGGGCCCTATGGCTGACGAACCCTGCTGCCGGATCTCTAAGAAAGTCCAGATCTGTCTTGCAGTCGGGCTCCTGGTGGCTGTCGCCGTGGTGGGAGTCCTGATGTGGCTCCACCTGTACAAGTGGAACGGGCAAGGGACCACAGAGCACTTTGCTGACATCATCCTGGGGCGATGCTCCAACTACACTCGAATCGTGCAGCCCGCGCTGAGGTGAGTTGGCACACGAGGCGCACAGCTGGGCGGACAGGCAGGGCACGGCTCGGCCCTCCTCGCGGTGGTGCACAGCCGGGCACCGCGCGGGGGAGCAGTCTGCATTTCCCAAGACAAAGCATCTTCTATCGTGGATCAGCTGGAGAGCGCGCCAGGCAGTGCTGAGCAGGGAGTCCGGGACTCACGGTTGCGGTTCCGCGCGCCACTCGCAGGAGCTGCTGGCGTTGGCACCGGCGTGCGGCGGAGGGCGCTCTGCTCGCTGGCTCTCCCAGCTCAGGGGGGATCACTTGGCAGAGACGCCCGACCTCTGGGCAAGGTGCCCGGAGCCCAGGCTCAGGGGGGATCACTTGGCAGAGACGCCCGCCCTCTGGGCAAGGTGCCCGGAGCCCAGCCCCTTGCCGGGCCGCGGCCCAGCCTCGGTGCTCACAGCCCCTCTGCAGGGACAGAAAATAACTAAAGACGCAGGGTAGGGTGGGCTGGGGTGTTGACATTTTCAACTTTGCAAGGAGTTTCCGTCCCCTGGGGTGCAGCTTGCAAAATCTGCGGTGAGGGAGGAGGGAGTAGAAGAGCCAAGCTACAGAAATCAGTTTCATTCATTTATATAAAACAGCACGCCGATTCTTCTGAGTTCCCTGAAATACAAGTGACCAGAGAGATCATTAACAAAACAAACAATATCAACTTTTAAAATTGAGGTATTATTTAAACGGTAAGATGCATTCAGCTCGGTGAATCTGTACAGACCCCAGAAAACACTGACCCCGTAAAGTCTATGCAACCTTTATTATTATTATTATTATTTTTAATGTTTTTTTTTCAGGATATTGGGGAGTACAGAAGTTTAGGTTACGTATGTTGCCCTTACTGCCCTCCCCATCACGTTCGAGTTTCGAGTGCGTCTGTTCCTCCAATGGTGCGCATCGCACTCTTTGTGTGTGCGTATACCTGTCCCCTCCTCCTCCCTCCCCCCTCCTCCCTGCCCGACATCCAGTAGATGTTATTCTTATATGCGCACTTATGTGTTGATCAGTTAATACCAACTTGATGGTGAGTACATGTGGTGCTTGTTTTTCCATTCTTGGGATACTTCACTTAGTAGAATGCGTTCCAGCTCCATCCAGGAGAATACAAGAGATGTTACGTCATCATTGTTTCTTATAGCTGAATAGTACTCCATGGTATATATATACCACATTTTACTAATCCACTCATGTATTGATGGACACTTGGGTTGTTTCCACATCTTTGCAATTGTGAATTGTGCTGCTATAAACATTGGGGCCCAGGTGTCTTTTATATAGAGTGTCATTTGTTCTTTTGGGTAGATGCCCAGTAATGGGATTGCTGGATCAAATGGTACTTCTACTTGTATCTCTTTAAGGTATCTCCTAATTGCTTTCCACAGAGGTTGCACTAATTTGCAGTCCCACCAGCAGTGTATGAGTGTTCCTATCTCTCCGCATCCACGCCAACATTTATTGCTTTGGGACTTTTTGATAAAGGCCAGTCTCACTGGAGATAAGTGATATCTCATTGTGGTTTTGATTTGCATTTCCCTGATGATTAGAGATGTTGAGCATTTTTTCATATGTTTTTTGGCCATTATTCTGTCTTCTTTTGAAAGGTTTCTGTTCATGTCCTTTGCCCACTTTTTGATAGGATTGTTTGATTTTTTCTTGTTGATTTTCCTGAGTTCTAAATAGATTCTAGTTATCAGCCCTTTATCGGATTTGTAGCATGCAAAAATTTTCTCCCATTCTGTAGGTTGTCTGTTTGCTCTTGTGACTGTTTCTTTGGCTGTGCAGAAGCTCTTTAATTTGATCAGGTCCCATTTATTTATTTTGGTTGTTGCTGTGATTGCCTTTGGGGTCTTCTTCATAAATTCTTTGCCTAGGCCAATGTCTAGAAGAGTATTTCCAACATCTTCCTCTTATTACATAGTTTCTTATATCCTGTTTTTAAGTTCAATTAATTGTATTTTTGTTAAAAGCATTGTTTTTTGAAAAAGATAAGAACCACCAGAAAGTGAAATGTGTACTGCAGTATGGATGACCCCTCTAAATTTCTGGCCCTGAAATTTTCATTTCTAATGACTGTCACCACTACCACACTTTAGTCACAGTCCAGCTATGAACTCACAAGTTCAGTCTCCTACTCTCTCATCTTAACCACTTGTTATTTTGAGTTCTTATTCAATTTTTCTTACTATAGCTATTTTTCTACCTATCCCTTTGTCCCCTGTCCTGTCAGCCACGTTATGTCTTTAACGACTACCCTAACCACGCTTTATTCCATTGTTAATCACCTTTGCATCCACTTATTGAAATAATCTCAATCTCACTGCCACCTTGTCCATCTTCTGCATGTGCATGACAAAATCTAAATCCTGCTTTCCTCTATCTATTCATGTTCCAGCAGCCTGGGCTGCTGTATGGTTGTTGCTAACATAAACTCATGATCCCCAACCTCAACTAAGTTCTGAATGCTGCTTTCAATCTTTTGTTTCCTTGGTATACTCTCATTTGTTATTTTCCATGTATTAGTTTCCCAGGGCTGCCATAACAAGTTGCTACAAATTGGGTGGCTCAAAACAACAGAAATGTATCCTCTCATTGTTCTGGATGCCAAAAGTCTCAAATCAAGGTGTGAGCAAGCTCAGTTCCTTCTCAGTGCTCTGAGAGAGAATCTGTCCCATTCTTCTCTCCTAGTTTCTGATAGTTGCCAGCAAACCTCAGCATTTCCTAGCTAGTAGATGCAACACTCCACTCTCTACCTGTCTTCACGTGATGTTCTACCTGTGTATGTTTTTGTCTTCACATGGCCATCTTCCCTCTGTGTTTATCTGTGTTGTTGTGTTTCTTTTCCTAAAAGGATATCAGTCATTGGGTTTAGGGCCCACTCTAACCCAATATGACCTCATCTTAACTAATTACATTTGCAAAGACCCAATTTCCAAATAAGATCACATACTGAGGTTCCAAGTGTACATGTATTCAATACTATTCAACCCAGTATACCAGCTATTTCAAATCTTTGTCACATTCCTCAAACCTCTGATCCCACTATTTCTTCCCTCACTAAGAACACAAGCTTGAATTTTACTAGTTCATGGAGAAAATGAAAGCCATTAAGAACTTGCTCAACTTTTCATCAACTGATACATTTACCTGACCCTCCACCATACCCACTCACCACAGTGGATGTGGTATCTCTCTTCCAATCTTACGCTTTATACCTATACTGTGTAGATCATTCCCTCTCCCTTTCTCAAGGACCTCACTCTATCATTGACTTCTTCTCTTATTAACATCATCTATTATTGATCTCTACTCTTATTTGGCTATCCATTGACATTTAAGCAACTCAAATATCTTACATCTTAGAAAAAATAACTAGAAAGAAACTTGACTTGATATCACATGTCTTTCTAGCTACTGAGCTATCTCTCCTCCCTTTAACAACCAAACTATCTGAAAGAATATTCTACATCCAGTTTCCATTTTCTCGTCTCCCTCTTACTCCTCAACCCACTATTACCCAGATTCCACTCCTACCATTCCACAGAAACTGTTCTTCCCAGGTTACCAATAGCCTTTATGTCACTAAATTCAAAGGATACTTTTAGTCTACCATACTTAACTACTGAATAAGCCCTCTATATTAGTCTTCTTTGACACCATATTCTCTTCCTCTTTAATGGCTTTTCAGAGGACCCTCTTTTTTAGGCTCAGCCATCAAATGTCGACACATCAGGATTCTATACAATTCTCTTTTCTCTATACAATTTCTATATATTGTATAGAATTCTATATATTGTATTGTATGCAATTTCCATATATTGTATATTCTCTATTCAAATCTCTATACAATTCTCTATTCAGTTTCTCTTTTCTCTTCTACATCTTTGTTTTAATCAACTTCTTCCATTGCCATGGGTTCAAATACCATTTAATATTGTTTATTCAATGTTTCTACTTAAATGTATCAAAGATACCTCAAGCTCAACTTCCAAAACTGAACTCATATGGCTCCCCATTACCAAACCTGATCCCCCTGCAGCACCCTCTGCAGTCATAAATGGCATTACCATCTGCCTATATCCCATGCTAAAAACCAGGGCATCATCTTCTCTCCAACCTCTTCCTCACCCTCACATTCAATAACTTGCTAAAAATTGTTGATTCTTCTCCTAATTATTTCTCAGTCAGGACAATTCTCTTCATTCTCACTATTGCCAACCTACTCCAATCTGTTATCATCTAACCTATTACAGTTTCAAAACCTGACCCAATTACCCCCAGGGATTCACTCTCTCCACACTGCCAGAAAGATGGTGCTTCTGAGCAAATATGAGAATCTTCTACTTAAAGCTCATCAGTGAATTCCAATTTTAAGATGAAGTAGGGATATTCTGGACATCCTCAACTCTATTCCAGAAAGAAACAGGAACACAAATCCCATCTTTGATTATGTTAGAAATACAATAAATAAAACCAGAGATGCAAAAAATAATCAAGCAATGAAGAGAGAACGTTGATGGAAGAATACTACAAAACCCAGTAGAACAGGGAAGTCATGAATTTCTACAGAGGAAGAAATCAATGAGAAGCAAGTAAAATTGCCTGCAGAGAATCCTAGAAAGCCTCGAGTTCTAGGTGCTATGAGATGTGGAGATGAAACAATATTGGAAGTATTTTTACAAAGCCCTGGGATAATGTGAGATTTGGCCAGAAATTCAAAGAAAGCTAACCAAAACAATGTAATTACTAATATCAGGAAAAACAAAAATTTGTACAAGAAAAAAATATAATCACAGTCTGCTACTTGACTCAGCAGGAAACAATAATCAAAATTATAAATGTAAATGTAATAAAAATACAAAATAATCATTTTAGGAAGACTGAAGGAATTGGAAGGAGAGAGTGTAAGGGAGTTAAAATAATTCTTTGTCATAATAGGAAGGCATAGTGCCTAAAATCAACAAAATAGGAACATACATTATATAGAAGGTGAAAAATTGAAAGCGGTTTCCTTTGGAGTGAGGGACATACCATCAAGGCACTAATAGTTTTTGTGTAAGACTTTTAGAATTATTTAAATTTTTGTGTATTGTGTGCAAGTATTGCTAGAATAAAAGTTAAATTTAAAGATATTTTTCAATATTTTTTACCCTCGCTCTTAGAATACAATCTGAATCCCAAAGCATGGCTTGGAAGGCCTGTCATGTTTGGCCACACTTAACTCTAACCTGTCCCTTCTAAGCACCAACTATATCGAGCTTTTTTTACCTCTTCCTAATAGATAATGAATTTGCTCACCTGTGGGACTTTCTATGACGAGATGTTTCAGCTTAGGATTGTCATCTGCTCCTCCTCCTCGCTCCCAACCTTCCCTTGGCTGTACTTAAGAAAGCCCCTCTTGTAACCCACCCTGGGAAACTGTGCTTCCTATCTACTCCCCTGGCACTCGCAACTGTCCCCTCTACTGCATCTATCACATGTATTATAATTTCTTATAGAATTATCTGTCCCCCACTCTGCCATCTAGACTATAAGCTCCTGAGAGCTAGAACCCCATCTTTCATGTTTATCATCCTATGTTCAACATCCAGCAAGATGTTTATTCCAAAGTTGATGCTCAATATATACTTGGAACAGTGCCTGGCACCCAGGAGACACAACAATAAAATTTAATGAATGAATGAATGAATGGAAAAGACAGGGCGAGAGAGAGAGAGAGAAAGTTTGGTCTGATAGACTCATGCCATATTAAATAAGATTAACTCAAAGCAAAATTAAGAAAGTACAAGAAATTTAAATTCAGTATTTTTCCTCTCTTTTCCGTTCTCTTCCTCTCTTTAATTGCTGACTATAGCACACTCTAAAGCTCAATATTTTCATATCACCACCTAAAGAGCTGGTGACAACATTGTTTCAAAGGGTGACTCTAAAAGCACTCTCACTAGCAGGAGATGACCATACTTAATACAAACAATCTTAAAGATCATTTTGAGTTCAACCCCTCACTCTACAAATGACGAAATTGAAGCCCAGAGACATCAATGACTCACCAGGTATCACACAGCAAGTTCAGCTCAGAGCTGCAGCTGGGTCTTCAGGCTCCCAACACTGTACTCCCTCTGGGAGGTAACGCCACTTACTTAGGGAGAGGGACACAGGATGAGGGTGCTATTTCCAAAGTCAGACAGGCAAGCTTTCTTGATGCCCTTTGAATTTCGATAGCCTCAAGCAACACCTACTTCAGAGCGTTACTGTAAGTTTAATAAGCTATCGACTATGACAGCGTCTGGTAAATCACTTGCTAAACTGTAAGGTACTTGGCAAAGTGTAAACCTAAAGTCCAGGACAAATGTTGGTAGATTTGAGAAGACATTGCCCATGTTCTTGGCAATCTGGCAATCCCACCTTAAAATCTTAAGATATTTCTTTGCAAGACAATTTCTAACTGAATTCTATAGAAGTGTAGAGAAACTAGCATCCTCAATACCAATTTAGAAGCAATTTTTATAGAAACTCAATTGCAGGCTGTTTTTGACACTTAGCTAAGCTTCCCTGATACAAAAATTTAGGAGCTGATAAACAGTTTACTGTGTTTTGCTGCCAGTGCAGTCCCAGAACACTTCAGCAAAATATTTCATCCCCACTTCTTTCAGTTGCTGAAAAGTAAAATGGCTTCTCTGACAGAATCAGATAGGCAGTAGGTTCCATAGGCATTTGGACCCTTAAGGGAGGGTGAGCACAGGGAAATGCTTTCAATGGTCACATTTGCTGTGGGATTCCAGAGTTTCCACGGGACTCAGAAGGGGATTCCTCTCAGACAAGTCTCCCTTCGATATGATTTAGCTGGTCTCTCACTGCACAGGATGCGTCCTCATCAAAGGCACATGTGAAACATTTAAGCAACCAAATGAGGTCTCTACAGTCCTTTGCCTGCAGTTTCCAATGATATTCACAGTTGCCATCAGACAATGTACTATGATGAACCTCTATCCCAGGAGGTTGTTGGGATTCAAGTATGGCAGGGTGTTTTCAGGTACAAGGAACTGAATATCCAAATAAAATTGCCTTAAACAATTGGGTTTTATCATTGTTATCATTGTCCCACAGAACAAGACTAGCCATAGCGAGGCAGTCACAGGGTTGGTTCGGCATATCATCAAAGACACTGCTTCTTTTCATCTTTCTGTCTTTTCATCCTCAAAGTTAGCATACCTTTCCCACCTTTGGTCACAGGGTGGATTAGGCACGTGCAAGTTCTACAACCTTACATAGCAATGTTAAGAAGCAAGAAAGGAAGAGGTAAGGGGGAAGAAAAGTTACCTCCTCGTTCTCCTTGTTCAAGGAAAGAAAATTTTTTCAGAAATCCCTCTAAAAACCTCCCTTTATGTCTTATTGGAAAGAACTGGATTCCATAGCTATCTTGAGCTGCAAGAGCAGCTAGGAAAAGAAAAACTGTCATTCTCTGTCCCTATCTTGGAATTGGGCACTTCCAGTAGGCAAGAAAGATGAGCAAAATGTTTGTGGGGGAGGCTGTTATAATAATAAATGCTATTTGAGAGTGTTCTGAGCACTTTACGTGTATTAATCCATTAGATCTTCAAAACAAACTCTCAGGATAGGTGTGATTATTATCATTTACAGAGAAGCAAATTGAACTGCAGAGGGGTTAAGTAACATCATGACAAGGGAGAGGAGCCATGATTCCAACTCCATCATCTGAGGGCAGAGGCTGCACACGGCACTGCTCTGTGCCAGCAGTGTCTGCCACAGCAGGCTGCCTCTACAGCCATAACACAGGGACGTTCTGAGTGATGCTCATCTCCTCTGAAGTGCAAATGTGACATTTCCCCCTGGCTGCAGTCAGCATGTGGGTGAGCACAGCAGAGGGACATCCAAGAGTGACAAGAATTGCTTCCTGTCATCATCCAAGCTACAACAGCTGGGGCCATGATCAGGCAATGGCTGGAACCAGGAAAGTCCACTTCATGGCCCAGGGCCAGGGATAAACCGTCAGCAGCCCCTCACCATGCGAACCAGAATGGGAATCACCATGGGAATCGCCATGGGAACCAGAATGTCTCAGCAAGTCAAGGGCAAGTGACTGAAAAGCCCATCTATAAGCAGGCAGGATTAGAATGGAATAGAGGTTTCTAAGTTAGAGGAATATTTTAGGGACCATGTCCACTATCCCTCTCATTTTCAAATAAGAAAAATGAGGCACAAATAAAGTGGAATAATTTGTCCAAGATCGTCCAACTAGTACATAGGATGTGAGGGCTTTTTTCCAGGTAGACACCCTCTGTGTCTGACTCTTGCAAAACACATCCCTAGTATTTCATACATGCCTCTGTTCTAATTTGTTATAATACTGAACTTATTCACTGGTGCATGAGTTTCTCCCATCAGTTTGAGAGAAGCTCAATAGCCAGACCACTCCCAGCTCCAGATGTGAAACTTGACAGCTCAACTTGCCAGCCAAGCGCCACATGGCAAATTGCATCACCTCTCCAAATATTCATTCTCTTCCTCTATGAAATGAGAAAAGCAATAGTTCCAGCAGCACAGTGTTGTTGGGACAATTAAGTTTTAAATGCACATAGCACCTCATGCCAGGCAGATTCAGGGGTTGGCAAGTCGCAGTGACTGTTCGCTTTATATCTTCCTAGTCCCATGTTTGGTAAATCAATTTATCAATCAGTAGAGGAGAACTTGTTGTCAATATCATAACAGGAAGCAGGTAGCAGAATATTAGAGGAAAATAAAGATGTGAGGAAGAATGAGGTACAGGAAAGGTCTCAGTCCAAAAAGGTGGAAAGATCACATAAAACTAAAGATATGGAAGAAAGAAACACACAGAGTGGAAGAACCTTCATCATTAACTCATTCTCCCAAATCTGCTTTGGGGTTCTCCAATTTGGGTCCTTAAGTTTTAAATAAGGCACGAATTTCACTAACTTCTTTAGACATAACTAAAGAATTTAAGGCAATTTTCTTCAGGTCATATATCTGGTAAGTGGCAGAGCCAGGACTAAATACCAAGGTCAGTGACTCCAAAAACAGGTCCTATATGCCTACAAGTCATTGTGAGAATTAAATAAGCTGATACATGTACAGTTCTTGGAACAATGGCTGGCACAGTGGTAGCTGATTTCATTGCTAGTTTTATTATTATCATTACATTCCATGGACGCCTCTTGTACTGGTCCCATCACAGACAGACAATGGCACTATTGTTCCTAAGGAAGAAATGAAGTCCTCTAACCTCCAACATTTATCAGTGCCAGGATCAGGAAGCATCAAAAAGTACACAGCCCTCTGCACAGCAGCACCTGACTCAGGCTGCTAGAAGAGTCGTCCACCCATCTTGGACTTCTACTGCCCAGCACCTGGCTCAGATGGAACAACAGGCTGCCAAACAAGAGGTAGCAGAGTGGCACAGATTCAACCCTAAACCTAACTATATTTCTCATCCTACCATAAACTTTATTACTATTTAGGTCATTAAATATGAAATGTCCAATTTGAATCAAAAGTGTAGTTTATTATATCTCAAACAAGAAGCAGTACAAGCAATCAAAATACGTGCCTAAACTACTGACACAATTGTGCCATCTTTATGGTAGCTTGTTTATGACAGCAGAGAAGAAGCCTAGAGAGTGAGTGGTGATAAAATCACAAAAGGTCTTTTCCACAACTTGTGAAGAATTGAATATTTTTCCTTGCAAGAAGTGGTCCAAAGCCTGGAAGAAGTGGTATTCAGTTGGTACAAGGTCTGGTGAAAACAGTAGGTAACAGACAATTTCCAAGTCCAGCCTCTGTAGTTTGAGCAGCATTTTTTGTGCGACATGTGGTCAAGTGTTGTCTTGCAAGAGGATTGGCCTGTCTCTGTTGACCAATCTTGGCTGCTTAATCACAAGCATCCTCATCATTTCATCCAACTGGTTGCAGTAGACATCCGCCGTAAGTGATTGACCAGGTTTCATCAAGCTATAGTGGATAATACCAGCGCTGGACCACCAAACAGACACCATTAGCTTTTTTTGATGAATATTTGGTTTTGGACTCTGTTTCAGCAGCACTTCATCTTTATCCAACCATTGTGCCAAACGCCTGTGATTGTCAAAAAGAATCCATTTTTCATCCCACATAACAATATGGTGTAGAAATGGTTCGCCTTTATGTCATGACAACAAAGAAAGGCCAGCTTTGAGACTATTTCTCTTCTGACACTCATTTAATTCATGTGGAACCCAACTCTCCAGCTTCTTAACTTTGCCCATTTGTTTCAAATGGTCCAACATTGTTGGAATAGTAATGTCAAACCGTGCTGCTAATCCACGTGTAGGTTGAGATGGATTCACTTCCACTACAGCTTTCAGCTCATCATTATCCACCTTGGTCTCAGGTTGCCAACATGGCTCATTTTCAAGATTAAAATCACCAGAATGAAACTTCTCAAACCATTGACATACTGTGCATTCATTAGCCACATTCTTCCCAAACACTTTATTGATATTTTGAGCTGTCTGTGCTGCATTGGTTCCATGACAGAACTCATATTTAAAAATAACTTGAATTTTTGACTTATCCATGGTTTCACAAAAATTGCTCTAAAAAAATATTTGAAAGATAATCACAAGCCAAAACATGTGTTTGAAAGACTGTGGATGGGTACAGGCACAAGAACAGAGATATAGACCAATGGAACAGAACTGAGAACCCAGATATAAAACCATCTTCATACAGCCAAAGCAGACAAAAACATATGCTGGGGGAAAGAATCATTATTCAATAAATGGTGCTGGGAAAACTGGATAGCCACATGTGGAAGACTGAAATAGGATCCACACCTTTCACCTCTCACAAAAATCAACTCACGGTAGATAACAGACTTAACCCTAAGGCATCAAACTATAAGAATTCTAGAAGAAAATGTTGGAAAAACGCTTATAGACATTGGCCTAGGCAAAGAATTTATGAAGAAGACCCCAAAGGCAATCACGGCAACAACAAAAATAAATAAATGGGACCTGATCAAATTAAAAAGCTTCTGCACAGCCAAGGAAACTATCATGAGAGCAGACAACCTACAGAATGAGAAAAAATATTTTCATTTTACACATCTGATATAGGGCTGATGACAAGAATCTATACAGAACTTAGGAAAATCAGCAAGAAAAAATCAAACAACCCCATCAAAAAATGGGCAAAGGACAGGAACAGAAACTTTTCAAAAGAAGACAGAATAATAGCCAAGAAACATATGAAAAAATGCTCAACATCTCTAATCATCAGGGAAATGCAAATCAAAACAATAAGATATCACTTATCTCCAATGAGAATGGCCTTTATCAAAAAGTACCAAAACAATAAACGTTGGCGTGGATGAGGAGAGATAGGAACACTCATACACTGCTGGTGGGACTGCAAACTAGTACAACCTCTGTGGAAAGTAATATGGAGATACCTCAAAGAGCTACAAGCATAATTACCATTTGATGCAACAACCCCATTACTGGGCATCTACCCAAAGGAAAAAAAGAAATTCTATAAAAAAGACATCTGCACTTGAATGTTTATAGCAGCACAATTCACAATTGCAAAGATGCGGAAACAACCCAAGTGCCCATCAATACATGAGTGGATTAATAAAATGTGGTATATGTATACCATGGAGTTCTACTCAGCCACAAAAAACAATGGTCAACTAATACCTCTTGTATTATCCTGGATAGAGCTGGACCCATTCTACTAAGTATCACAAGAATGGAAAAACAAGCACCACATGTACTCACCATCAAATTAGTATTAACTGACTTAACTGAACAACACTTATGTGCACATGCAGTAATAACATTCATCGGGTGTTGGGCAGGAGGGAGGGTGGAGGAGGGGATGGGTATATTCACACCTAATGGGTGCAGTGTGCACTGTCTAGGGGATGGAAGCTTAAAGCTATGACTCAGGTGGGGCAAAGGCAATATATGTAACCTAAACATTTGTACCCCTGTAATATGCTGAAATTAAAAAAAAACTGAGGATATATCTTCACAATAAAAATAAAACAAGAAGTGTCAAAGTGAAATGTCAGAGATATCAACTGTCAAACTTAGTACTTAAGGAAATCGGACATTTCATACTTAATAACATAATACTAACAGGACCAAAAAGGCAAAAGAGGCAGCAGCAATGGCAGCAACAATGAAAGCAACCAAGAGAGAAAGCAGCTGGCACTGGAGGGCCTCATGCCAGGCTCCAGACGCTCAGGGACGCTGGCAGTGATTACACCAGTAAATAAACAGAACTGACGGCTACACCCGGGCCCTGGGCCCTGGGCCCTGGGCCCTGCCAGCAAAAGGGACCAGGGGGAGATAGGATTCTTGTAATTATACTGGTGCAGGCTCAGCCATCATGGGGTTACCCACAGCAAGACTCGGATCTGTCCCCAGGCTGGGAGCTGCAGAAGCACCTGTTACAGCAGAAGTCATTTGGCAAGCCAAACAAAATGCAGATTCATCCAGGCCACCTGTAAAGGAATTTAATGCTTAACAACCTATGCAAGGCTCCTAATTGTCATAATTAATTTGGCACCTATTCACTGGTAGGTGCTAAACAAGTACCATATGGCGAAAGCCCATTTCCTGCTAGCATGGTTTTTATCCCCCCATAATTAAAGCTGTGAGAAATTGTGTCATTTGAAATACCCAAACACTATATTTTCCTCACAAAACTGTTTTTAGTATCTCTTCTTTTGGCCCTCTCTATCCACTATTGTTATGAACACCCTGCTTTCTTTGGCTTACCCAGTTACTGCTTCCCTGATGCAGAATTTAGGTTATAATTATTTTCTCATTTTCCCCTCCAGCTGGCAGCAGTTTGGTTCTTTCCGTCTCATATATCTCTAAAATGTCACACTGTTGCTCTAGCTTATTTAAAAGCCCTAGAAAGAGGGGAAATGTAACCATTGCTGGCGCATCCTCACGTCCCTCAGCAAAGTTTCTCACTGATTCCTTGTGAGCCCCAGCTGACAGGATGACAGGCCAGCAGCTAACGACCAGCAGCTGAGCGCCATGGCAAAGAAAAATACGCAAACTATCATGTGGTTTCTGCCACTTAAAAAAGTGAAGAATATTCGGGTGCAGATGTCCTTATCATAGAATGTTTTGTGCTGTATTTCATTCATAAAAGACTATGGTTGTTTAGAAAGTTGGTGTTTGAATGATTTAATCAATATTTTCTTCATAGAACATTATTTTAAACTCCAATGTATTGGGTCTGATTTAGGCTATGAATTCTGTGAGATTGTTAAGTTTTTGATCTTTTGAAAAATTATTTTTATTTTGTTTTATATTAAAGGTTATGAGTACAAGATGACATATGTATATATCTGAAAAATATTCCCATAAGTGAAAACCTTTGTATCCCTGGAAAACAACTTTGAGCTAAAAAAAGGAATACTGTGAAAACGCATTCTAAAATATCAATCTATGAGAGCTTTATATTTTTAATGTAAGGTTAGATTTTTGCAGGTTTATGGAGTGACTGAGGAAGGTATTAATGCATGAGGTCCACTGGGTGTCAGGTTTCTTATTCTTAAGTTTCAATTCTTTCTTCACAATGTTGGGAAGAATTCATAGAAATAAAGCAAAACTTTGGAGATTATGTAATACAGAGTATTTAAAATATCTTTATTTATTCCTGTGTAGTCCCTGAAACACTGCCAAAATCATGTTGTAATTAGAAAATTAGTAAAAATTCAAGATCTATTCAATTCTCAGTTCTATATCCTTCTGAAAATCCTGGACTTCATTACTTTTCTATTTTATGAGATCTTTTAATATTTAATATTACATTGACTTTTGATGAGTTTATACAGTTCCATGCATGTTCATTGTTCATCAAATATGGTTTATTCTAATAAACCTTTTTATGAATAAACTTCTTTGCACATATTTATAATTATCTCATTCAAAGTGACAGGATAATCATAAAATTATTATGGTTCTGACTAGTTGTTTTGCTTTTTCCATTTTTTCAGCCAACTTTTTATAAATCCCTCTAGTAATAGGTTTCTTTAGTATAAAGATATATGTCCTCAGAAGTAAAGAAGTATTGATATGGCTTATGTATCTGTGTGATTTGAATTATTGTAGCAATTATAATAATATAAACATTATATCATATAAAATAACCTAAATTTTGAAAAATTTTAGACATATCTAAATTTGTAGTTTTCATAAGCTATAATATATTGTTGCTTAATTTTACCATGAGAAACTTAAATACTCAGGTTTTAAAATTTTTTTGTGCATTTTTAAAGACAAGATTTTTTCTTTTTAAACAAGTTTAAATTAAATTACAAAAAGATGTCGTTAAAAAGTGTTATAAAAATTCATTATACATAATTTTAAATAACTCATATAAAGATTTGGCAGCAAATCTATAAACTGAAATCCCCAGTCTTCACATCTATATTTGATATCTTTTTGTCCATATATAATATATATAATAATTAAACAACTGAAAATATTTAAAATCAAGCAATACCCTTATGGGATTATTGCAACTGCAAAGTAACAACTAAAGGAATCTCATATTTATCGTCCCTAAAAGGCATTTAAATAAACTGATGCATGTATACAACTGCACTGCTGTTGCCACCATTATAGTTTCAACTGATAGCATCAAAAGGTAATTTCTTGTTTTGTACAAGATCTGTGACACAAATATGTGTCTAATAAATATTTTATGTGCAATATTGTTTATCTAGAAATTTACTGGTTTCGACTCCCTTATATTCCCTGTAATCCTGCCTATCCAGAATGTAGAATATAAATAAATACAAAGAGACACAGCAAGTGTTTCATCTGAACAACAAAAATGAAAGAAAACAAAAACTTATTCCTTAAATTTAAAGGGAAAGCCTTCTGTTTTCTTTTCATATGTAAGTTCCAATAGTTTTGAATTATTTACCCCAACCAATGGTTCCATTGCCAGGGATATCTGATAAGTCTTGCCTTTCACAGGCAGAATGGGGGAAGACTTGGGATTCAAATGGGAGTCTGTTCTTTAGGTGTTTATACCTCTATGAATTCCAGAGAATCTGGGTTGTGTTTGGCTTTATCATTTAATAGCTGACCTTAGCCAAAGTTTTCTCTTAAGTGAGTCTCATGAGTAAGAAATATTGTGATTTTATAGAATTGTTATTAGGAAAATTAATAATGTACACATATTTAATTTTTCTCAATTAAAGATACACATTGTTTATGTGTCTAGTGGACCTTATCAACTTCTTTATTTGCACCTATTTTTCAAGCAGGACATCCCAGTAAGAAAACTTTTGATACCTAGAAATGTTATTACCACCCACATTTCAGGGATTGTTGAAGAGGTCTCTCTCTGAGCTTGTGTTGGGTCTGGACTCAGCTTATGGTAGGCATCCAAGAAACCACAGTCCTTACCTAGGGTCTTTATAAGGTCTTTTATTACTACATTTCACATAAATGGAAATGAATCATTTATTACTCCAAATCAAGTAAATGAATGTGGAAAACCCACATTCATATAAAGTATGACAGATGACTACTTTTCAGAATAACTTGCCATTATTTCACCTAAGCAACTTCCATTTGTACAAATGGATATATGCGAAAGCATCTCTAGGCATGCATGAAAAATTATAAACTTAAGGTATACATCTTTAAAATACCATCAGGTAAATTAATAAAGGCAATTTTCCAATTGACAGTTTTGTTTTGATTGTTTCTATACTTACAATTCAGGCATGATTGTATTCTTTAATTTCAGGTATCTGGGTATTTCAGAGGAAAATGGCTTGAGTTTTAATTATTCAATAAGAGACAGATTTACATATAAAATTATTGTTCTTTTTCATTAAAATTGTAATAGTTTTATGTTTAGTTGTAATCTTGTGTACTATTATGGCTCTAATGCCATTATCACAATCATGCATTATTATTGCTGTATATATAATGTTTAAATTTTTCTTATAAAAGTATTACAATGTTTATATTATTTAATATTATTTACCTTAATGAAAATTTGTTAACAGGAGAATTTCACTGTGGATTTGAAGATGGTAACATTTGTTTGTTCACCCAAGATGATACAGATAATTTTGACTGGACAAAACAAAGTACCGCAACAAGAAATACAAAATATACTCCTAACACAGGACCTAATGCTGATCGTAGTGGCTCCAAAGAAGGTATGAGGGTATGGAGTGTTATGTTCATAGCAATCAGAGACTTTTACAAATGCTATTAATATGAGCTACAAGAGACTATTTGGGTATATATTTGAAGATTATGTCTTTATATAAATTTTACACAGAGTATTAATAATTTAGATATTTCCAAAATTTGTAGGTATTAATTTATTTTTTTCTTAGAACTCACTGATAAATATACTTGAGAGATTAGGAATTTTTTTTTGATAATTCAAGTTTAAACATCCAATTTGTTCTCAAGTTTTTATATATTTTGTCTTTAATTAGGTAGATCACTTATTCTTTATGTTAAATCCACTATTAGTTATGTATACACATACAGATTTTATAAATGAGATGCAAATCCTATCAGTCTTTACTTTGTATAAAAACTACAACTTCTCAGTAATTTGAAATTTCATGTTGCTCAATAATAATGTGTTTAAGCATTTTATCTTATCTGTCTTAAGGTTTTTATATGTACATTGAGACGTCACGACCCAGATTGGAAGGTGAAAAAGCTCGACTTCTCAGCCCTGTTTTCAGCATAGCTCCCAAAAATCCTTATGGACCTACAAACACTGCATATTGTTTCAGCTTCTTTTATCACATGTATGGACAACATATAGGTGAGATGACGAGAATTACTGTTTATTGTAAAGTAAATCATAGCTAAGAAGAAAGATTCTCAAACACACAGCATGAAAATAATTTTTGTCAAAGAATGCTGTAATTGACTTTTTAAATGACTTACCTACAAATTGCAAAATGATATACTAAGAATTTTTCCCTATCATCTAATTTCCCAAATTTATATTAGAATTTGAAATTTAAGAGCATTACCTATCTTCTCTTGGAATTTAATTCAGGCAGACCATCAATGATTAAATACTTCATGAGATCTTGTGGAAACAGCATAATTTAGGTTGTTTCTATCTAAAGAAATATGCTTGAATAGTGACTCAATGCATATTAATCATGATGAAAAGGAATATTTTCATGTAGTCATATTGGCAGTTACTTTTAGGACCATCCACATATTTGTACCATTGGTGTAACTTTTCTCTTTTACTATGCCTAACACACCCAGTACAATTAAGAATATGCTGGATTCTAAAGAGTATACAAAGTTGAAGACATTCTCTGCCCTTAGAGACCACGCACAGTAATAGAGGCTAAGTAATTACATCACTGTGTTGGGTAGAATACCACATAACCCTGATAATGGACCTAGAGAAACTCTGGGGGTTGCAGGTGAGGATGGGGGGAAGATCATGAAGGTCCACAAATCTTTATGTGCAATTCTAAAACCCAGAAAACTGAACACCAAATTTTTAAAAATTTAATTATTTGGCAGTATATGTTAGCCTGATATATGCCCTGAACTGATATGAACCTCTTTATAGTCTTTATACCGTCTGCAGCAAAAATATTACTGGATTCTGTTCCAGACCATTCCAGGGGACGACACATAATATATAAGAGATATCCTCTAGTACCTTTCTAACATAAAACAAAATTCTGAATAGTGAAGGATATGTAGCCCCCCAGAGATTAGACAAGGAACTGTGAATCTGTATCTGGTTGAGGAATGAGGCAATGCTTCAAAACAGAGAAAAACATTTCTCCTGCGTTGGCAAGAGGGGCATGTTTTCAACAGGTGGAGATTAGCACAGAGAGGATTAAGGCACTGGTAATGAGGAAGTAAAATAGGGGAAGTTAGGTTGATATTAGTGTCTTTATATAAATTAATAAAAATAATAACATAGACATATTGATATAAACTAATAAAATTAGGCACATAATATATATCAACTACTGTATTACTTAAGCTAAGTAATCCTCTTAATAAGTTTGTAAAACTGAGCATCACTGTCCATCTTTCACAGTGGAGAAAACTGAACCTAAAAGAAGTTTGCATGAATTGCCAAGTAACTGGCTGTGCTGGGATTAAAATTTATAGACATAATATTAACCTGTATTCTTCACAGTAGAACAAAAGATGACAAGCCTGGAAAAATAGCTCTTATGAAGTGAAAAGTGCCTTCAACACGAAGTCAGGAGACCTAGGCTAGAACTTAGCTTTAGCACTTAGACACTGTAAGACTTCAGAGAAGTCACTTAAAATGTCTGTATCTTAGTTTTCTCATCTGTAAAATGAGACTAATAATTCCTATTTCAGAGAGCTGCAGTTTAAGTTAAATGAGGTAAACATACAAAATATCTCCTATCAGATGTCAGACACTCATAATCTCAGATTACTTTGAATCTCAAATAGCAATAATAATAAAGTAATAGCTGACATTTATGGAGTACTCATCACGGACCAAGACACTCCATAGATTATTTCTCTTAATCTTCACAATAAACATTTGTGCTCATTAAAATCATTATCCTGTTTTATAGCTAAGAAAACTGAAATAAAAAGAATTTTAATTTCCATGCCGGTCATTTGGCTGATAAGAAGTGAAGCCATAATCCAAATACAGGAAGCTGAACACACCGTCTGTTTAACCACTCTGCAGAATACCTGTTGGAGTGTCATGAAAGCTTAGCTAAGTATGTGACACTTATTTAGTAGTCAGGGTGAATTATTACAGATTTTGTGCAAACAAAAAAGCAAAATAAGATCTTTCATTTAGGAAAATAAACATTATGGGAGTAGGTAAAATTACTGTGAAACAGAATCTAGCCTGGAAAAGCCCTGAAAAAGCAGTGAGAGCACTCATGAGTTCACTACCACATAAACTATGAAAGAAGCAAATCTTCACACAATTGCTAAGCCATTTTATTTATCGTGAGGTTATGAACTCTTTGTAATACAAAAGTAAGATTAACTCTACTCTAATTCTTCTCTTTAGTTGATCATGTATATTTTATTTTCTATTTCAAATATATTTCATGGATTTGCTCTTCTTTCAATTTACCTCAGAACAGGCATTTTTATTAGTTTTTAAATAAATAATTCCAGGACCAATATTTTGAATTATTTTATGGTGTAAAATATTTTTTTATTTATGAGATTGGTCTTTTAAGCCTTCCTCTCAAAATTTCTGCATGCATATGTATGCTACATTCCAAGAAAAATTTTTTTTTTTTTAGAGTTACAAGACATTTTAATTTTCAAAACTTGAGTTTAAGAACTTTACAATTGTTATCCTCTTTATTGTCAATGGATGTCTGGTTGAATTTCTACTAGTTTTGTTGTGATTATTTCAGGGGTGGAGTTGGGGAGGGCAGTTCTCTATTTTTTAGTAAACATTTAACATTTTGACCCTGTGCCATTTCTTAGCTTCATCAGATGACTGAAGGTTGCAGGTTGTGTATCAGTGTCTGTTACTCAAGTCCCTCTCAGCAAGGCACAGGCAAACCGCTTAATAAAATCTAGGTAAAAATACCTGTTCCAGAGATTGAGTAATCAATTAGAACTAGATGAGGTACTTTATTAGGGAGATCTCCCCATAGTTAAAACCTTCCCTCTTTGCATATATTATTCTCAGACTTTCATTCATCTGTAAATCCAGGGAGCATTTGTAGTCACTGGTTTTACAAATTTCATTCTAAGTTTTATTCATTCTTTTGGAAACCTAGATTCAAAATTGACTTGTACTGAATTTCTAATAGCCTAATTGCATTTGTTACTCCTTGGGTAAATGTAAATAAATCTTGTAGTGATTTATTTACTTTTATTTAAAACTGTGACTAAAGGACAGTGTATCATTGAAAAGAATCATAATTGTCTAACAATACAAAAATGGGTGATACATTACTTAGAAGAGAGATTCTTCTTTGAAATAAAGTCAAATATGCTGTATTCGTTGTTACTTATCTATTGCTGCATCACAAATTTACCCCAAATTTTTTGGCTTAAGACCAGAAACATTTATTATCGCACAGTTTCTGTGGGTCAGGAATATGGGTAAGGGTTAGCTGGGTGCCTGTGGATCAAGGTTTCTCATA
>CAUYRB010021788.1:0-17396 GCA_963574695.1 Propithecus perrieri | reverse complement strand
GGATCGCCTGAGCCCAGGAGTTTGAGGTTGCTGTGAGCTAGGCTGACGCCACGGCACTCGATCAAAAAAAAAAAAAAGAGCAAAGAATGAAGCAGATGTTCAGAGGGAAGTAGGAGTAGAATGTGTCTTTCAGTTCTTATTTGATTCCCTTCTTGAGGCCTAGCTGTAATTTTACTCTTGGGTATCATGAAGCACCTCTGTAATCATTTATATATATACCTATATAGTTTTTTTCTTGCTTAAGCTAGCTTGCTAGTTTCCTTTGTTCCTTGCAACCAAAGAGAACTAACAGCAGTAATGGTAATAATATTAACGATAGTATTCAACATTTATTCAGCCCAGTACTATGTGCCAGGCACTGTGCTACGCACTCTAGGTACTTTATCTCAGAAGACACAGATTTTGTCTGTCATATTTTAAAAATGCATTTACTTTCCCATTTTAAACATTTTTTTAATCACTTTTTTCTGAACCATCTTTTTTTGGAAGTTTGAAAAGCACATGGAAGCATAAAGTAAGAGAAAAGCATTTTCCATAATCCTATTGCCAGGAGACAACAGTTAACATTTTTCTCTTTACTTAAAAAAATTCACGGTCCAGCGAGGTGGCTCACGCCTGTAATCCCAGCACTCTGGGAGGCTGAGGTGGGAGGATTGTTTGAACCCAGGAGTTCTAGACCAGCCTGAGCAAGAGCGAGACCCGTCTCTACCAAAAATAGAAAAAATTAGCCAGGCGTGGTGGCGCCACCTTTAGTCCCAGCTACGTGGGAGGCTGAGGCAGAAGGATCGCTTGAGCCCAGGAGATGGAGGTTGCTGTGAGCTAGGCTGAAGCCACGGCACTCTAGCCTGGGCATCAGAGCGAGACTCTGTCTAAAAAAAAAAGAATTCATCACTCCCCACCACCACTTCGATCTCATTCTGTCTTCTATTTAGACTCTGCTTTCCAAACTAGTAAGTTAAGATAGCACAAATACATGAAAATATAGTAATAACACAAGAAAACTTCAAATTTCTTGTTGACTTGAGAGACAGTATCTCTTCTTCATCCTCAACATTTAGTGTAGACACTGCCAGACAGTAAATGCCAAGTGGATGACTGTATCAAAACCCAATTTAATAGATGCATTTTTTTTTCTCCAAGTGAAACCTATTTTTAATGGATTCTCTCCCCATTGTATTAAAAAAATACATATAGAGATGAAACTATTAATAACTTCCATGCAAAGTTCTAGCCTCTGCTCACATTTGGCTCAATCGGTCTCTGATTCTGTACCTACAGTTTTGCAAACCTCAAGTGTCTTCCAGAATGACAATCCTGAGGCAGCGGCGTGTGTTCAAACACCAAAGATCCCCATTGTGTTCACCATCCTGTGCTTTCTAAAGACTGAAAAAAGAACTGGTGTAGTCTAGAAATATTTCCAAAAGAGTGGAAAGAAGAGGAGTTTTCTGGTTAAGTTTCAATTTATCAAAAAATTCAATTTACAGGAAACTTTCTCTACCCTGAAAATTATGATAAATGTCAGTTATGATTAAAAGGTGAAATTGTCCTTGTTAAATTTCCTGCAGACTCTGCTTAATTCTTGTTAGTCTCTGGACAAGTTTCTGCATAACTGAACTCTGAAGAGTTTTTCCAAAACAGTATTTACCTAGGTAGCCCACATTCCAGGAACTATTCAGTTTCTGGAATTACTTGGAAAAATTCAGAAGGCAAAAGTTGCATATATTCTTGGCACATTCCTTGGACAAGTCAAACAGTGCTGGCTACTGATTCTAAAATGGTTACATTTCCAGTCAAAGTAGAAATCTGAAGTTTAAGTACTTATCTTATAATCTATTAGTTATTATAATGACATTTGATTGGTTATAAGTGACAGAAAATATTTCTCTTATAAAAATTCTTAATTCTGGTGTGGTGGCATGCACTTGTAGTCCCAGCTACTCTGGAGACTGAGGTGGGAAGATTGCTTGAGGCCAGAAGTTTGAGACTTGCAGTGTGGTATGAAGGTTCCTATGAATAGCCATTGTGCTCCAGCCTGAGCAACAGAGCAAGACCCCATCTGTAAAAAAAGAAAAAGAAAAAATTCCTTAGTTAATAGAATGAATATACAAGATTTATTTGATTATTAAACAATTATTTGTAACACTTAAATGATTATTTATAAATTATTAGTTACCTGATTATTAAAATGTTCTTTTAGTTCTTTCAATTTGGCATAGCTTCAGTTAGTACATTACATATCTCCATTCCTAAACTGCTTTTAAAAATCCAATTTGGACACTTTGCACATCTGTTAACAAATGAATGCTTTGAATTAAAGTTTGGTAGAACTGTCTGCCAACCAACAGTTCCATTTTGGCAGTTTTTCCATGTTAGTTGTGTAATTATGAATTATTTATTTATTTATTTTTTAGAGACAGGGTCTTACTCTGTCACCCAGGCTAGAGTGCAGTGGCCCCATCATAGCTTGAATTCCTGGGCTCAAGCAATGCCCCGGCCTTAGCCTCTCAATTAGCTGGGACTGCAGGCACATGCCACCATGCCTGGCTAATTTTCTATTTTTTGTAGAGATGGGTCTCGGTATGTTGCCCACACTGGCCTCAAACTCCTGGCCTCAAGCAATCCTACCGCCTTGGCCTCTCAAAGTGCTGGGATTACAGACGTGAGCTATTGTGCCCAGCCTAATCATGAATTGTTTAAATATTTGCTTGCAGCTGGCCTAGTGGCTCGCCCTGTCCCTAAGAGAAAAAGAATTTGCTTAGACATATTGTTCTTATTTCATAGAATGTGTGAAAATGAGTAAAGAGGTAAATATATGCTCACAAACATAATACAATTGAAAAAAATATAGAAATCAGGTAAGCTGTTGCTTACAGCTTTATAGATGTTATACAAGTCACTTTCAAAAGCAAAATTTTACATCTGAAAGCATGAGTGATGACATATGTCTCTCAAAGGGTAAAACGCTTTTGCTTTCTTACAGCTACTAATTACCTCCACTTTAAGACAATTTTTACATATTGTATTAGTATGTACAATACACTATGTATTGTATTACATAGTGTATTAGTTTCATAGGGCTATTGTAATGACGAACCACAAACATGGTGGCTTAAAACAACAGAAATTTATTCTCTTACAGTTTTGGAGGCTGGAAGTCCAAAATCAAGGTGTCAGCAAAGCTATGTTCCCTCTGAAGGATCCAGGGAAGAATCCTTCCCTGCCTCTTTCTTAGCTTCTGGGGCTTGCTGATAATCCTTCTCATTCCTTGCCTTGCAGTTTCATCACTCCAGTCATTTCCTCATTGTCACATGGCCTTCTTTCCTGTGTGTCTTTACATCTTCTTATAAGGACACTGGTCATTGGATTTAGGGCATAAATCCAATCCAATTTTAACTATTAATAATTACATCTGGAAAGACCCTACTTCCAAATAAGGTCATATTCTGAGGTTCCAGGTGAACATGAATTTCGAGGGTGCACTACTCAACCCAGTCAGTACAGCTGGGTTCATGAATCATAATTAAGATTTCATGAAGTTTGCTGGGTGCAGTGGCTTATGCCTGTATCCCAGCACTTTGTGAGGCCGATGCAGTAGAATCACTTGAGGCCAGGAGTTCAAGAACAGCCTGGGCCGGGCGTGGTGGCTCATGCCTGTAATCCTAGCACTCTGAGAGGCCAAGGTAGGTGGATTGCTTGAAGTCAGGAGTTCGAGAGCAGCCTGAGCAAGAGTGAGACCCCGTTTCTACTTAATAGAAAGTAGTTATCTGGACAACTAAAAATATATATATAGAAAAAATTAGCCGGGCATGGTGGCGCGTGCCTATAGTCCCAGCTACTCGGGAGGCTGAAGCAGGAGGATGGCTTGAGCCCAGGAGTCTGAGGTTGCTGTGAGCTAGGCTGACGCCACAGCACTCTAACCAGGGCAACAGAGCCAGACTCCGTCTCAAAAAAAAAAAAAAAAAAAAAAAAGAACAGCCTGAACAAGAGAGAGAGATATTGTCTTTACAAAAAATAAAAAAATTAGCTGGATGTGATGATCCACTCTCATAGTCACAGCTACTCAAGAAGCTGAGGCAGGAGGATTACCTGAGCCCAGGAGTTTGAGGTTGCTGTGAACTATGATGAGGCCACTGTACTCTAGCCTAGGCAACAGAGTGAAACCCTGTTTCACCAAAAAAAAAAAAAAATTTCATTAAGTTCAGTTGTTCATATTGTTCATATTTTTGTTGTTTTCTGTTGGTGTTTTTTATTTTTTAAGATAATTTTTTTATTTCAATAGACTTAGAGGGTACAAGTGTTTTTTTGTTACATGAATGAATTGTATAATGCAATTGTTCATTCTAAATTAGGTCATATTTGGTAGTTAAAGATCAGAAATGTACTCAAATTAGCTCAAATAAAAAGGATTTTACACTGAGGAAATAATTCTTATGGAATCCAAGGAAAATTGAACAATCGGGATAAAAGTTAGGGAACCCCAGGTTTCCTTAGCATATGCATACATATGTAGAGAGCTAAAGATCTTTACTATTTCAGCATTGATATATTTCAGCTATAAATTCCTTTTTTTTTCCTGAGACAGTCTCCCTCTATTGCCCTGGCTAGAGTGCAGTGGCATCATGGTAGCTCACTGCAGCTTCAAACTCCTAGGCTTAATCGATCCTTCCGCCTCAGCCTCCTGAGTAGCTGGGGCTACAGGTGCATGCGTCTACACCTGGCTAATTTTTAAACAATCTTTTGTAGAGACAGGGTCTTGCTTGTTGCCCAGTCTGGTCTTGAGCTCCTGGCTTCAAGCGATCCTTCCACCCGCCAAAATCTGGGATTACAGGTGTGAGCCATCACACAGGCCTGAATTAACTTTTAAATAGTTTGCATGTCCAAAAGGCATCCTGACCTTATATCTGCTCCAAGCACAGTTCTCATGATCTCAGTGGTAACTTCCAATTACTCAGTACTAAACCCTTAAGAGTCATACCTGATTTCTTGTCTCCTCTCTTTTTCTCTTTTTCTTTTTTTTTGTCACTCTCCCCACCCACTATTTCTTTTTTCATGTGTTGAGTTTATTTACAAGCATATCTAGTATTTTAGGAGTTCAAGAGTTTGATCTATTTATCAAAGAGATTGCACTTCTTAAAATGCTCTTCATATCTGTTCAATGGATAAATTAAAACATCCTTATTTCTTAAGCAGTTGGTGTCTTACAATAAAGAAAGGTGCAGCAAATCCAGATCCAAAGTACAAAGTTATCATAATTAGTAACTGCCATTTATTTTCCACTGAAAATGGCAAATTCTTCCCTAGGCCCTCCTCATAGCGGCTCCTACGGACACAGAGGTAGTAAACCTCTAGACGCTCTGTGTCAACATTTCACTGCTGGAAGCTCTGCAAAAGGTGCAGAGACAAAAGGCAGAAGAAATGGTGGCACCACAATCTCCTCTCTTTTTCTTATATCACTTTTCATCACCTCTACTGCTATTACCTGGTTCTTGTTACTATCTCTCCTTGGGATTTTTGCAGTTGTCTTGTATCTGGTTGCCCTTCCTCCACACTTGCATCTCTATTGTTATTTTCTTTTTCTTTTCTTTTTGTTTTTGAGAGTCTCACTCTGTTGCCCAGGCTAGAGCGCCATAGCATCAGCCTAGCTCACAGCAACCTCAAACTCCTGGGCTCAAGCAATCCTCCTGCCTCAGCCTCCCGAGTAGCTGGGACTACAGGCCTGCACCACCACATCCAGCTAATTTTTTCTATTTTTAGTTGCCCAGCTAATTTTTTTTCTATTTGTTTTTTTTTTTTTTTTTTTTGCAACAGAGTCTCACTCTTTTTGCGTGGGCCAGAGTGCCGTGGCGTCAGCCTAGCTCACAGCAACCTCAAACTCCTGGGCTCAAGCGATCCTTCTGCCTCAGCCTCCTGAGTAGCTGGGACTACAGGCATGTGCCACCTTGCCCGGCTAATTTTTTCTATATATTTTTAGTTGTCCAGATAATTTCTTTCTATTTTTTTTAGGAGAGACGGGGTCTCCCTCTTGCTTAGGCTGGTCGCGAACTCCTGAGCCCAAGCAATCCTCCTGCCTCAGCCTCCCAAAATGCTAGGATTACAGGTGTGAGGCACCGTGCCTGGCTGACATTTTTGTTGTTAAAGACTTAATTATCTATTTTTGTTTAATCTTGAAGAGGAGTGAAATTAATAAAGCAGTTTTCTACACAGTGTCAGCTTGTCAAATGGAAGTGTTCCTAAATAAAAGGCTTGTTTTCACACTAAGCTAAAAACATTTTATATGAAATTATCAATAGAATATTCCCAAAATTTCTTAATTTTTTGAGTTTACATAGGACATACCCCTGTTGTTCTCTCCACTTTCTTTAAAGTGTCAATCTAGGCCAGGCTCGGTGGCTCATGCCTGTAATCTAGCAGTTTGGGAGTCTGAGGCAGAAAGATCACTTGAGGCCAGGAGGCTGCAATGAGCTATGATCATGCCACTCCGTACTCCAGCGTGGGGGACAGAGCAACACCCCATCTCTAAAAAAATATTTAAAATTAAAAGAAAAACTGAGAAAATAAACAGCAATTTGAGAGTATTTACAGTAATTCTTAGTTTGAAATTCACCTTTTCCCTTTTTCTTAGATGGATGATGAAATTAATAGGCCAGGTCACATCTCTGTTGCTCTTTGTTGAGTCTGTACCCCAAGACAGTGCCCAGCTTAGGTAGGAAAAACCTTGGGCTAATGAATGCCTGGGTTTTAGTTTCTTCTACTTTTTTTGTTACTGGTTCAATCTCAGGGACTTTTGTTTCCCTGTGGTCATCGAATTGAAAAGGGTTGGCAAAGCCTTCTCACTGGATTCAGTGAGGTTTGTGTACTTTGCGAAATGAGGGACGTGTTGTATACTTTAAGAAATTTTTTTAAAGTTTTGGTAGATGATACCATAGTGTGTTAGTGGTTAAGGAACAAGTTGCAAATTTAGCCATTTTTAATTTAGTGGGATTTGAAACAAAGAAGACAAAAATATCTGGCAGCCTCAGTCCTTGTGGGGCTAGATGCTCATAATTCATTAGTGAACATGTGGTTTCTGCAGAATGCAAAGATTAGGATTGACTGCTGCAGAAAGAATTGGAGAATATAAGGGCTGGTCTTAGAGTGCCATGAACAATAC
Source organism: Propithecus perrieri (assembly GCA_963574695.1). Taxonomy (NCBI): domain Eukaryota; kingdom Metazoa; phylum Chordata; class Mammalia; order Primates; family Indriidae; genus Propithecus; species Propithecus perrieri. Next base: position 10,246 of record CAUYRB010021788.1, on the reverse strand, counting down.
AATTCATTTACAGTATCTGGAAGTAGCCTATTATTTAATCTCATTCGAGTGAATTGTATAGTCACTAGCAAAAAAATTTGAGTCTTTTTATAATTTAAAAAGTGATAAGGAAAATACAACTATAACGGTAATATTTCTGAATGAGTTGTGGACAGGTTTCTATAACTAATGCTGGCCTGTTATAGTTAGTATAATTCATATTGGTCTGTGACTTACGGAGTAAATTAGGAAATAGCAAATGTTTCTCTGTTGGGAATTGGCTCAGCAAAATTGTTTTAACAGGAGGAAGTCAACAGTGTATTATTTACATTTCATATAACAAAATCGTGCTTTATTATATACCACACTGATTTGAAACAGAATGATGTAGGATTTTACTTAGCACAATAATTGTGGACTTGGGTAGTGGGTTCATGGTATTCATGGTACTGTTTATTGTGATAATTTACTGTGTTACATGTGTTACTTTATGTGTATTAACTATGGTAAAATTATGATACAGGAAAAAATATGCTTCCTAATGAAATACAAGACTTTGGATTCTTGTCATTAACCTATCTAACCTTTCTTTGTAAATTTCGATTAGCGCGTTAATATGTGAAGTATTTGGTGAAATGAAAGTAAAGCTGGGTGAACACTCAATTAAACACCTCTTATGTTTATATTTTAACAGATTTCCCTTGGGAATTGTGTAGGAAATTAGTGTTAGGATATGAGAAGGGGCTTTTTCAGTCTATTCTCTAACTATGGTCATTCACCAAAAATTATTGATTTCTTTAAATTTGTATTTTTTTTTATTTTGTTTGATCAGAGAGTGCTCTAGGCATACAAAAAATAATATATTTGAGACCTTTTGTATTTAACTAAAAATATTAGATCATTAAATATGAAATGTCCAATTTTGAATCTAAAATGTAGTTTATTATATCTTAAACAAGAAGCAGTACAATTAAACTAAACTATTGACACAGTTTTGCCATCTTAACATTAGCTTGTTAATGCTAGCACCGAAGAAGCCTGGAGAGTGAGTGGCAATGAAATCACAAAAGGCATTTTCCACAGCTTGTTGAGAATTGAACATTTTTCCTTGCAAGAAGTGGTCCAAACCCTGGAAGAAGTGGTAGTCAGTTGGTTCAAGGTCTGGTGAATACAGTGGATGACAGAGTGTTTCCAAGTCCAGCTTCTGTAGTTTGAGCAGTCTTGTTTATGTGACGTGTGGTCGAGCGTTGTCTTGTAAGAGGATCAGCCTGTCTATATTGACCAGTCTCAGCTGCATCATCTCAGTGATCATAGACTGCTCTGATCAAAGACTGCTCACCCTCATCATTTCATCCAGTTGCAGTAGACATCTGCTGTAATTGACCTGGTTTCATGAAGCTGTAGTGGATAATACCAGTGTTGGATCACCAAACAGATAACCTCTAGCTTTTTTTGATGAATATTTGGTTTTACACTGTGTTACAGCACTTCGACTTTATCCCGCCATTGCGCTGAACACTTCAGATTGTCAAAAAGAATCCATTTTTCATACATTGTCACACATAACATACATTGTCAAATGTAACAATACAGTGTAGAAATGATTCACCTTTATGTGGTGACAAAGAATGGTTTGTTTTGAGACAGTTTCTCTTCTAACACTTGTTTAATTTATGCAGAACCCATGTATCCAGCTTCTTTACCTTGCCGATTTGTTTCAAAGGGTCCAATATTGTTGGAATAGTAATGTCATACTTTGCTGCTAATTCATGCATTGATTGAGATGGATTCACTTCCACAATAGCTTTCAGCTCATCATTATCCGCCTTGGTCTCAGGTCACCCACATGGCTCATTTTCAAGATTAAAGTCGCCACAGTGGCACCCCCTCAAATCATGGACATACTGTGCATTTGTTAGCCACATCCTTCCCAAACACTTGTTGGTATTTCCAGCTGTGTATACTGCATTGGTTCCAGGATGGAACTCATATTTGAAAATAGCAGGAATTTTTTACTTACCCATGGTGTCACAAAAATTGCTTTAAAACTTTTTTGAAAGATAATCACAAACGAAAATATGCATTTGAAAAACTGAAGATGTACCTTCACAATAAAAATAAAACAAGAAGTATCAAAGTGAAATGTCAGAGATAACAACGGTCAAACTTAGTACTTATGGAAATTGGACATTTCGTACTTAATAACCTGATATTATTGTTTCATTTGCCCTGAGATATAAGGGAAGGTGGGAATAGGATAAGTTACATCAAAAGAAATGAAAGAATTTTGTAAATTCTCAGATGTAATTGGAAACCAACATTTCTTTCTAAGTATTCATATTTGTTGGCCCACAGTATATATAGGGGTTTTTGATTGGTCATTTTATTTTCAGGAAAACCCTTTGGAGTAAGTAGCATTGTATTTTTTTTTCCTTGTACTAAATATGTACAAGGAAACTGAGGCATTGAGAGGTTACATATGTGTGTATCTGTCTGAACTAAATTTTCAACCTAAATCTTCAAAGATCAGCCTCTTTTCAGTGTAACAAGCTTCCAGAAGTAGTATATGTAGGTATGGCTGTGTGGTTTTCATTAATTGAGCAAGGATCTTTAACAACATAGTAGTTTTTAAAATCCAAAGTATTGTACTGTCTCATATACTATGGGAAATACCATAGTAAAGGACCTGAGAACTTAGGATCTACTTAAGCAAACAGGCAAATGCACCAGGCAGATGAGCTGTGGTTGATTCATCTACATACCACTGAATGCCGGCAAAACTCATACCAAAATTCAGTCAATGTGATTCACTATGTGAGCCTATGCCAGATAATCATTCTCGGACAGAAGGTCAGTCTTCAACTAGACACTTTATTTCTTAACTCACAGGAATAAATAAAACTGTAAATATGTCATGTTATCATATCATTTCTTTGTGTTCTAGTTGCTAGGGTACTAGTGAACAAAGTAGGCCAAAATTCCTGCCCTCGTGGGCTTTATATTTTAGAGATGTAAGATGGACAGCAAATATAATCAAATAAATTAAACTTAGAATGTATAGATAAAGTATATAGAAAAGATATGTTGGCTGATAAGTGCTATGGTGAAAAATAAAACAGGCATGGGAGGATGAAGTTGAAGTTTGGATAATCTCTATTTCTTTGAGAAAGTGATATTTCAGCAAAGATGTAAATGAGGTGAGCAAGGGTGCAATGTAGACATAGGGTAGGAGTGTTCTAGGCATTGGAAGCAGCCAGTGAAAAGGCCTCTGGGCAGGAGCTACCTGGCATAGTTGAGGAACAGCAAACAGTCTCGTTTACAAGTAGTTGGATTAGTGGGGAAGAAGGGTCGTGTGAGATGATAAGGTGGCTTGTGGGCCACTGTAAAATTTTAATATTTATTTTAAGTGAGGTGGAGGCAGTGGAAGTGTTTGAGCAAAAAGAGTATCAAAGACTAACACACACACACATACATGTATATATACAATTTTTTAGAGATGGGGTCTCACTCTGTCACCCAGGATAGAGTGCAGTGGCACAATCATAGCTCACTGCAGCCTTGAACTCCAGGGCTAAAGTGATCCTCCTGCCTCAGCCTCCCGAGTATATGGAATCATAGGCACCCATCGCCTGGATAGTTTTGTAAATTTTTTGTAGACACAGGGTCTTGCTTTGTTGCCTAGGGTGTTCTTGCATTACTGACCCCAAGCTATTCTCCCTCCTCAGTGTCCCAAAGTGCTGGGATTAGAGGCGTGAGCACTGTGCCCAGTCTGACTATATTTTTAAGGTCTTTTTTTTATTTTTTTATTTTTAAGGTCTTATTCTAACTATTAAATTGGGCATAGACCTCCATCTAGAAGTTGTTAAATTGATCTATTATTTAGCTTACTTATGTAATATATTTGAATATCAAAGAAACTTTACTACATCACTAAAGCTTTTATTATAAAGCTTTATTAAGGATTTTTTTAAACAGCTTTATTAAATTTTTATTTACTTGACCTGGATATGAAACAAAATAGCCTTTCTGCCAATGTGTTTAGTATAGCAAACCTATTAAAATATTGATAGGGTAGCACAGTGAAATCCTGTACACCTGCCAGTTAGGTTCAGCCTTGCCATGTTATCTATCTAGCTATCTAAATAAATTTATTATTATATTATTTTTGGTGAATTATTTCAAAGTAAGTTGAAGACGTCGTGATTCTTTGCACCCTAAATAATTCACCATTCATTTTGTTAAGATAAGGATATTTTCGTACAATAACTATCACCATCCATACATCTTAGCCCCTTTTTATGGTTTCGCCCCTTTCCCTAAAGAGAGATGGAATATGCATGCATAGTCAAGGGTCTGTCAGAGACTTTTTATTGTAATCCTCATTTGTATTTTTCTAATATCAAGTATTGGTTTTATTTGTTTTGCTGTATTTTAATTCTAGTTTAGAGAAATTAGAGATATTCAGATAATTGATGTGTTTTCCTTAATGGTTAACTGTGCTTTATGGGAAAACAGAATCACAAATAGAATGATCAGATGTCATTCTTTTATATCAATGAGTAGATACTGTACTGTACCTCATTAACAGCCTATGGAATACAGGGCTCCAAAAAGTACATTATGACCCAGTTGTCACTGTTGTGTGGAGGAATCCAACTAATCATTCCTAGTTTTCTTTTTATTTTTTTCCTTGCAACGGGGCTTCTTGGTCTCTTGCCTCAACTAGAGTGCGGTGACATCTTCATAGCTCACTGCAGCCTCACATTCCTAGGCTCAAGCGATCCTCCTGCTTCAGCCTCTCTAGTAGCTGGGAGCTACCAGGAGCTACCACATCCAGCTAATTTTTCTATTTTTCGTAGAGATGGGATCTGATTTTGTTTCTCAGGCTGGTTTTAAACTCCTAGCCTGAAGCAGACCCTCTGCCTTGGCCTCCTAAAGTGCTAGGATTACAAGCATGAGCCACCATGCGTGGCCCATTTCTAATTTTCAAGAAGATTAAGGACTAGTCTTTCATCCATTATGAGATCAAGAAGAGTATCCTGACAGTAATAATGTCAAAAAGGTACTTTCTAAGAACGTAAATCCCAGAAGTGAGTGCTAGAATTCTTGCCTCCAATAGTATTCATAGCTTATAAATAGCCTCATTCTTGTCACCACGAGGATTTCCATAAAATTATTTTTAAAGTCAGGCACTTCTAAAACCCCATGTGTGGGGGAAAAAAAAAAACAAAACCCTAGGCCAGTGCACTTAACAAAAATGTGGCGCAGTATTTGATCATCAGACTTACATCATGTGGAGCGGGCTTCTCCCTTTGTGTTTGTTGTATTTAAGGGGATCTTTTGGATTTACTTAAAGAATCAAACTTCTGAGCAGCTCATAAGTGAACATGTAAGGACTGGCTAGGATTTAAATGACTTTCCTAATGACTCATATTTAATAAGTAATAAGATGTATATTTTCAGGAAGAAATTGGCTTTCATTATATAATTGTCTGCCTTTTGGGGACTGTTTCATCAAGTTGTAATAGGCATTCTGTTTGCTTGAAATATACCTCATGCTGTGGGCAATTCATGTCATATAACATACAATTAACATCCTCTAATAATTGAGACTACTTTTTGTACTACATTACACACACTTGAAAAATCAATTCCAGTGTTGGAAGGTTGGAGATAAGAAGTATAGTATTAATTGTTCAAGGAGGACTGTGCACAGGAAATGCTGAAAGAATTAGCACAAGAGGCACATAATTTTAGACTGATGAAGGCTTCACTAAGTATAATTTGAGCTTAACATTGAAAAAGAGGTTTAGAATGCGACTGAGCAATTTGGAGCCAGTATTCAATTCTGTACAACAGTGTGGGCAAAATCAGAGAAATGGAAATGGTAGGTTATTCAGAGTGTGGGAAGAAAATCAGGTTGGCTACAACATAAAGTTGAAGTAAGGACATGGAAAGAGTAGCCTACAAAGGTAGGTTCTAGCTAGGTTATAGATATTGAGATGCAAAACTTCTGAGTTTGGTCTGTATATTTCTGGCTTTATGGACTACTATAATTTAGGGAATGACATAATCAGTCTCCCAGAAGTGTTGAACTGGTTCCTGCCATGTGCCTTATCTATATTTTCAGGGAGAATGGTTGTGTGGAGTACATTCTGTTTTGCCCTGACAAGACAGAAATCAATTGTGCTAGCAGTTCTCAAACTTTTTGGTCTCAGGACTGCAATATACTCTTAAAAAGTACCGAGGAGCCAAAATGCTTCAATTTATATGGATTATGCCTGTTGACATTTACTGTACAGATGTTCATCAACTTTCGGTGGGGTTTCATCCTGGTAAACCCATTGTAAGTTGAAAATATCATAAGTTAAAAATGGATTTAATGCCTCTAACCTACCAAACATCATTTCTTAACTTAGCCCACCTTAAAGGTGCTCAGATCGCTTATATTAACCTGCAGTTGGGCAAAATCATGTAACACACACAATCTGTTTTATAGTAAAGAGTTGAATGTCTCAGGTAATTTACTGAGTATTGTACAGAAAGTGAAAAACAGAATGGTTGTATGGACACTCAAAACATACTGCTTTCACATCACCATAAAGTTGAAATACTGTAAGTCAAAGCATCATAAGTTAGGGACTGTGTATTAGAAATCAAAACTAAGGAACTTTTTTTCTTTCTTTTTTTTTTTTTTTTTAAATTTTAATTCTGCCACCTCCCCCGGGAGACAAAGAAGACAGCCAGAGAGTCTGCGGCAGCAGCAGGGGGGCCCCCTGAGGAACTTTTAAAAGAATTCACAAGTACACATTCATTCCTTTAGTGTCAGAGAGATGACTTCATCATGCTTAGTACAACCTCAGACTCCACATTTGTGTGAGAATGAGAGTGAAAAGGCAAATAACATCTTAATTGTTATTATGAAAATAGTTTTGACTTTGGAGGCCCTCACGGTACCTGGACCACACTTTCTGAATTGATGAATTAAACAAACATGCCCTAGAGGAATATCTAATTTTGAAGGGGGGGGGATATTATTATTAAAGAAAAACAGGCTGGGCGCGGTGGCTCCCGCCTGTAATCCTAGCACTCTGGAAGGCCGAGGCTGGTGGATCGCTCAAGGTCAGGAGTTCGAGACCAGTCTGAACAAGAGCGAGACCCTGTCTCTACTAAAAAATAGAAAGAAATGATCTGGACAACTAAAAATATATATATATATATAGAAAAAATTAGCCGGGCATGGTGGTGCATGCCTGTAGTCCCAGCTACTCGGGATGCTGGGGCAGGAGGATTGCTTGAGCCCAGGAGTTTGAGGTTGCAGTGAGCTAGGCTGACGCCACGGCACTCTAGCCCGGGCAACAGAGCCAGACTCTGTCTCAAAAAAAAAAGAAAAGAAATACAGCTATGGGGGCTCATGAAAAAGAAACACAATTTTGCTTGGGTCAGATAGGGAACACTTTGCAAAGGAGGCGACTTTTAAAACAGGAAAGAAAAAGGAAAATGGAATGAATGTGGGTGGCATATTCTGGAAGGAATACCAAGAGGTGTGTGGAGAGCAGCTAGCTACTGTGGCCAAGTGCAGCTCTAGAGATGGGCATGGGGCTGATTTTTGGTTTTTTAGAGAGCAACTTTTACTATTTTATTTATTTTTATTTCAACATATTATAGGGGTACAAATGTTTAGGTTACATATATTGCCTTTTAATATCTAGTAATATTTTTATTTTTTATTTCAGCATATTATGAGGGTACAGATGTTTAGGTTATGTATGTTGCCCTTGGCCCCCCCCCCCCGCCCAAGTCTGAGCTTCAAGCGTGTCCATTCCACGGATGGTGCGCATCGCACTGCTTGTGTATGCATATACCCGTCTCCTCCTCCCCCCTCTCCCCTGCCCAACACCCTATAAATGTTATATGTGCATTTATGTGTTGATCAGTTAATACCAATTTGATGGTGAGTACATGCGGTGCTTGTTTTTCCATTCTTGGGATACTTCACTTAGTAGAATGTGTTCCAGCTCTATCCAGGAGAATATAAGAGGTGCTATATCACCATTGTTTCTTAGAGCTGAATAGTACTCCACGGTATACATATACCACATTTTATTAATCCACTCATGAATGAGTAGTTTTTAAATGACAATCATACTGAATACTAAAACCTTGGCAAAGAATTATCATAAATACATAAATGTCTCCTTCTTCACATTTCTATCAATATGAATAGAAGAACTACCAAGAAGAACACTAAAAAAGATATTTAAAGATGTCCTTTCCATGGCATTCATGCTGTGGTCTAAAGATCACTGGGCTAGAACCAAGGTCTAAATTCAAAGCATTCTATTTCCTACTGGACCTTCATTTACTATTTTTGAAAATGAAGGGGGTGATCAAGTTTAAGTGCTATTATTCATATCCTAGGATATTTTGTGATATTTTCATTAGTCTTAACCTATGGAGTAGTGATTCCTTATTCATTTTCCCTAATCATGTAATTCTTCTTTGAATAAACTTCTGTACTCACCCAATTTCCTGTCCTTCTGTCTAATCGAAGAGTGGGGAAAGGAAAAGTATATGGATGATACTAGGCAGAAAGGAAGCCAGACTCAATATCTGGGCTAGTAAATGCAAAAAAAAAAAAAAAATAGAAACAAAGTCTACTATTCTCAGTCCTGGCTGAATGCCATCTGGGTTGAGATCGAAGAATGGAAACAATGAATTCTCCAAACCCTGAAACCCCCTGCAGAGCTTTTTCTTGAATTACCTTTATTTTGACTGGCAGTGTCTCATCCTCTAGACATATGCCCACTGTTTCTCCACTCACCCTGCTGAATTAACCAAGCATCTGCCTACGGCGAGCTCAACACAGATGACATTGGCCTCAATACCTTGGTTTATAACCTGTGAATTATAAACCTGTGAATCTTCAGGGGCAAGAATTATGTCTGTTTCATCTTTGTGTCCACAGCACATTGTGTGACAAACAATTGATCCTAAAAAATTTGCCGGCTGAATTAATAAACATATCAGCTAATCCATTCAGACCAATAAGAAATATTTGACTAATTCATGACTTGACTGAATTGCCTCACTGGCCTGATCATTTTTTCCTTAATCGAGTCAGACAGAATGTTTGCATCTGGTGTGGACGTTTAAACAAAGATTCCAAATATCCCAGTTAGTCTCTTGCCTATCCAGATCATGCCTAACACTTGTGTCTGTTTCTCTCAAATTCATATCCCTTATCATTATTACAAAGTTAATAATGGGCATATAAAAAGAGATCATTAAATTTCTTGCAGGCATAATAAAGGTGCTTATTTTCATGCCTGAAAAGGGGTGTATAATTTCTATTTCACTTTTCTACTGAGTTCCTCAAATATAACATAAGGCTTTACCTTACTGGTTTTTGGTTTCCTCGTTACAGACTAAATGTTTTGATAGCATGGGTGGAATGAAATTTGCCCAAGGACAGGCATTAGAACTCAGGCACCCTGGTTTTCAATTCAATGTTTCTTCCTACTTTAAAAAAAAAATAGGAGAAATCTTCTGATTTTTCTAGAACCAGAAGTACCTGAAATAAAACAGTTGATTTTGTCAAATTTTATTTATATAAACTGTGCTAAGCTGAAAAATTATTGCACATGGAGGCTCTCAAATCCTTTAAATCTCAAAATGACTTTGGGTACCTCAGTATTTACATAGTTGAGATTATAACTCTTCTCTCGCCTTTGATATTTAAAAATCTCATAGGCAAAAACATCCAGTTTATACGAACTATTCATCTGCTCTAAGAAGATTATCTCTTTCCATCAATAGATTATATGATCCTTTCTAGGAAAGAGAAATCCATAGTAATCAATTAATGCTAATATTTTAACTCTGCATAGAGCTTTGCTTTTAATAAGTAAATCAAAAATATTAAATATAAGGGTAGAGTCACCATGACAAAGAGAGTCATATACATGTAAATAAATCCCTGTAAGCAAAAGGCATACCTGACATATAGTAGATAAATCAAACTATGGTTTTTGTTTTTTTGTTTTTTGTTTTTTTTTTTGGAGACAGAGTCTCACTGTGTTGCCCGGGCTAGAGTGCCGTGGCGTCAGCCTAGCTCACAGCAACCTCAAACTCCTGAGCCCAAGCAATCCTTCTGCCTCAGCCTCCCGAGTAGCTGGGACTACAGGCATGCGCCACCATGCCCGGCTAATTTTTTCTGTGTATTTTTAGTTGTCCAATTAATTTCTTTCTATTTTTAGTAGAGACG
>CAUYRB010021787.1:0-35326 GCA_963574695.1 Propithecus perrieri | reverse complement strand
ATATATAGAAAAAATTAGCCGGGCATGGTGGCGCATGCCTGTAGTCCCAGCTACTCGGGAGGCTGAGGCAGAAGGATTGCTTGAGCCCAGGAGTTTGAGGTTGCTGTGAGCTAGGCTGACGCCACAGCACTCACTCTAGCCTGGGCAACAAAGCGATACTCTGTCTCATAAAAAAAAAAAAAAAAAAAAAAAGAATCAGAAATTACAAACCTAGCCACCAAAAAAATAGGCTGAAATTGGAAATGGGGGGGGAAACCTTTTATGCTTTATAAAATAGCACATCATTAAAATGGAATCTTTGTGTGTGTGTATGTTTTATGTCACTAAGGAAATATATGGAATTTGTCTTTCAAATTTATCTGTTAGATACAAAAATGAAAGAATCAGAAAAAAAAACTGGTTACATAATATCTTTGGGAAAGAAAAATGCCAAAATAGCAGATGATTACTGATGATATTCTATCCTCATGACAAAACAAAGATTGGAGACAAGAATATTCTTCAAAGATATTCCTTTAAATGTGCATATAGCGAAGGCTCCAAACAATTGCAGAATGCAGAAATGTTTTTGAAGGAAGTGAGCATACTCACACAGATTGCAGCGTGCCTGTAAGGAAGTGTGGCCTTCTCCACGCACTGTCCATTGGTGACATTCCAAACACACATCTCCCTAGCAGAGATAACTTTGTATTATTCTGTGTCATTTCCACTCAATTGGCTGGAATACTTTTTGTGCCACCAAGTTTTTCTTTAGTGCTGCACTCAAGTGCAGCCTGATCATTTATGTGGCTTTTTGTTACAGATTACTGGGCAAGAAAATGTTGTGGTCATTAGCAGGGATGACCTACTGTATCTGTATCTTTTTGTTTGGGTAATTACACCCTGCCGCCAGCCTGCAAACCTTACTTTAGGGCTAACCTAGCCTACGACAAATTGTGGGGATACAGCTATCACTGCCTGTTAGTGACAGTACAACAATCTTTCCGTGGAAACTGCATCCTCTTCAAAATGGTTTATTTCACTGAACTTAAACTACATATTTTGAAAAGCATAATGCATCAAATGCTGCATCTTCTGGAGCCAAGGTATCATTTTTGTAAAACCAAACACTGCCACCAAGAGGCTACATTTGGTCTATCATTGATACGGTTTATTTCTTTGCTTTTCCTGATTTGAAACCCTGAAATCATCCCTTGCCACCTAGTATTTAGAAAACTACCATTGCTTAGAAAACTCTTACTTGGTTACATATATGTTACAAAGACATAGATACAGTTATAAAATACAGGTACAAAATACACCCAGTGTAGGGTACTTTAAATCTATATGATTTCTGTTCATAAAAATCAGAATGGCTGTTTCAGAGTTGTTTGGTAATATTCTTCAGTTCATAGTTTCAATACATAAGCAAAATTTTTCATAGAAGAAAAATGAGAGTTTTATAGGCATTAAGGGAGATGCTGCTATTAGGAAGCAAAATATACAGATTAATAATGTTAATACTATATTATTTGGTGATTTGCAGGCTTTTTTGTTTTTCTAACCAAATATTGGCACTCTGTCTTCTAAACCAGTGTGATCTGTAAACTGGGATCATTTTGTTCTCCGCTCCTCCCACACCTTCCAAGGACGTTTGACAATGTTTGGTGATATTTTTGGTTGTTACAACTAGGAACACACTACTGGCATCTAGTGGGGAGAGACCAGGGATGCCGCCAAATATCCTACAATGCATGGGACCGTCCCCACAACAAAGAATTATCCAGTTCAAAATGTTGTAGAACTGAGGTTGAGAAACCATGCTCTATATACAGAAACGGAATATTCCTAATTTTTCCCCCTCTGTTTATATTCAACCTTATTCCAAAAAGGATTTGAAGTACCTGAAAAAGTATTTAATTCTGTAAAACAAAGGGAAAAAAATCTCTGTGTGTCTGTGTCTGTATACCAAAAATAAGATTGGGAGAAAGGTAGAAATTGAAGTAATAGATCTCCAAGGCAAAGAAACTAATACTAAATCTAGAAGGTAAATAAATAGATCACAAAGGTAAACTAATCAAACCTTAAGCAACCAACAATATAAAACTTCAGCCTTAAGTGGGATTTCAGTTTGTTACTGTGGTTTTTGACTTTAACTATGCATCAGCAATCATCTGCAAATTACCCTCAGAAATTCTAATTCCACGGCTCTACTTTGGGATCTTGGCCCACGTGGTTTTGAAAAGCTCCCAGTCAGTTGATCTGTTTTTAGGTAAGTCCATCTCTAAATTACTAGCTCTAAACTCTGGCTCTAATTAGAATTATTAGATAACTTTAAAAAAATACTGATGCCTGACTCAATATAGACATCAAATCATGCTGATTAATTCACATTTTCTAGGGTTGAAGCCTGAGCATCAGTTAAAGCTCCCCCAGTGATACTAATATATTCAAACCATCTTTGATTCCAATGTTTTCCCTGTTTGCTTATCATCTTGTTTTCTACCTTAAATCTGAAAAAAAAAATACAAAAATATCGCAAATAAAAATTGACCCTTTGTCTATCAATTTAATAAAAGAAAGTAAATTCGTGGTGTATCAAAAATAGCATTTGTACTTTAGCAAGAATTGTACAAGTTACGTAATTAACAGCAAGACATGAAATCTATCAAAATGTATAGTCTTTTCATTTTTCAGATTCTGCCCCCAAAGTTTATACATAGCTAAAATCCCCTTCAATTATAAAATATTAAATTTAACAGTTTCCAAAATTTTAAAAATTCTTAAATTTTTATTTTAATAAAAACACAGGGAGAAGTACCTATAACATACAAAATTAGAAAATTGTTATATTCTCATTAGAAGTGCCTTGAGAAAGGGTCTTTTTTGTCGTACTCGACTCTACATCCCCACCTTAGCACCTCAATACAAATTCATTCAGTGAATAAATATATCAGCCATAATCATTCCACACACTTTTCGTCTTCCAGGAATATACTATTTTCTCTTGGCCCCATTCCTATTTCTTATACTTCTGTGCTTATAACACATTGCTCTGCTCAAATTTTAATGAAGTGTCTGGAGAAAGAGGAGAGAAACATGATTACTTGGTTTGCCATCTTGAATTGGAAGTCTATTACATTCTTCAAACTCTCTTTTTCCTTGTCTTCCATTATGCTTTTGGTTTTCCTTGGCATTCTCAGCCTCCCCTTCTTCCTCTGCCTGATTCTTCAGTATTGGTTTTCCTTAGGTTTTTTTTGTGTTATATTTTCCCCATTTCACTCTCTTCCTGGGAGAGTTATCTACTCCCACAGTTTCAGGCACTGTTATTATGCTCTTGGAAGCCCAGATGTCTTCACCTGAGCTCTAGATTTCCATATGCAGCCAGCTATTAGATGTCTCCACCTATATGATATGCAGGAGTTCACACTCCTCTTGTTCAAAATGAAACATAGCACCTTCCCTCTTTGGTTCACTATCTCAGTGAATGGTATCGTCACTAGTGAATTTCCCAAGTTATTCTTGACCCCACACTTGCTCTCACTGCCCCAAATGTGGGGTCCTTGCTACTCCAAATATGATCTCCGGGTGAGCAGTATCAAGCAGTGTAGGCACATGTTTGATATCCAAGTTCTTAGCCCTCAGCCCAGACCTACTGAATCCCTATCTCCAGGGGTGGGGCCCAGGAATCTGTATTTAAACAAACACTGCAGGTGATTCTGATGTATACTCAGGTTTTAGGAGCACCGTGCTAGAGGCCTCTGAGGCCTGGTGCCTGCCTACTTCTCTGGCCTTATCTCTTGCTGGTGACTAAAACTTCTGTTATAAGTAACAACCCTCTCTATCAGTGCCAGGACTTTTTGCCTTAAATTTTATTAACAATGTATTTATTATTATAAAATATTAATACAGCTATAGCAACCTAATTTTGATTAGTCTGTATCTGATAATATGTAATTGAGATTACTATTCAGGTTTATTTCAACTATCTTATTTTGTATTTTCTATTTGTCTCATCTTTTCTTTGATTTTTTTTCTGTTTTCTTTAAACACTTTTTTTCTTTTTTAAATGGAAAGCTATATATTCTTTCTTTTATTTTTATTTTTTTTGTTTCTTTTTTTAGGGGCTACCCTGGAAATGTCAACATATAAATGTAGCTCAAAGTCTAACACCTTTACACTCCTCTAGAACACCACAACATGTGGAATTCTGGTCACTGCAATATGCCATTGTTGACCAGGATGGTGTATGTATGTGGATGGGTGTATATAAACATCATTATGTATTGTAGTCTGTTTTTATTTAACTTTTCTAAAACTTTGCTGGTTTCTGTTTAATATACCTTCTTCCATCTTAGATCTTCCTTCTGAAATCATTGCTCTTCTTATTGAAGAACATCATTTAGAAGTTTGTGACTTGTAGTGAGCATTCTTAATTTTTGTTTGTCTTAAGCTTTATTATTTTGCCCTAATTTTTGAAGGTATTTTTGTTGGATATATAATTCTAAGTTGACAGATCATTTCTCTCCACTTTTTGAAGGGATTTTATTTCTGTCTAGTCTTAATTTTACTGTTGGAGGAGTCAGCTGTCAGTTAATTAGCATTCCTTTGTAAATCTGTTGTTTTTGTTTTTTTTTTCACTGTCTACTTTCAGGATCTTCTCTTTTTCTCTGGCATTCTGTTGTTTCAACATCGAGTCTCCAAGTGCTTATTTGCATTCATTACCCTGGAATTAATTGGGATTCCTACAAATGAAATAATACTTTGGAAAAAAATGAAAAACTGAGCCATGAAGCAATTCTGGGTGCCCCCTGATCCTCTTGGAGCAGAAATGCTAAACTCACAGCAACTTCTTGGGCTTTTCAAAGCAAAAAATACATTGCTGTTTACAACATAATGGGGCAAGCCTAGTAAGGGTAATAACTTCCAGCAGATTCAGTTAGGATTTGCTAAGTATGTAGTAGCTGAAGTGTAGGTACTGCCTAAGAAATATATCATAGATATGGGATATATCTGGGGGAACCCCAAAAGAATAGAATTCTAGAAAATTAAAATCATCTTGGCAAAGGAAGGCAGCTAGTCAGAACAAAAGCAGATTCCTCAGCTCTTTAACAGTCATATTTACAGGGCTCATATAGCTGAATTCATCTATCATCAAAAACATATCCTTAACCCTGGTTTCTCTTTCTCTTTTGCAGCTAGACCAGCATGAACCAAAACCTCAATCTGGAATTCAGTAACTTTTCAGATCTCTTTCTCACTTAGCTATTATGTTTTTCTCAACTTTCCAAGTAGTTCCAGAAAAAGTTCACCATCCTCTAAATTCTCTAGTTTGGGAAAAAATACCTTAGCCTCTATAGGAGGCCTTGTGGGAGCCCTGGTATATGAAAGCTACAGGCAAATGTTAAAAAACACCAAAAAAGAATGTACTAGGATATTTCGCTTTAGACTTATCCAAAGTTCAATCTGCCTAAATCTAACAACTATTGCTTTACTATAAGCTATGAGAATAGATACCTCTTTGACATTTGTTCTATTAGTCATTTTGTGAAACTATTCTGTTTATACAAAACAGGCCTTAATTCCCTATTATTCTTTTGATTCTCAGAATTCAGAGGCATGTAATTTCTCTTTGGGTTAAAAACAAAAGAGGAAGTTCTCTTGTTTCAACCAGCAACCCAATCCCTCATCCACAAATGCACGTTGAATTGATTCTGCATTCCTGAGTATACTTTGGCAAATAGCTCCTCAGCAGAGAGTAGTTCATAGCAGATCTTCCATCAGTGGGGCTTTTTCCTGGGTCCTATTTCATGAGAGCAAGGCTTGTTTCAAGGAAACTGTACCTAAATCACTGGCTGTGTTCCTTCCCCTTCTCTCTCCCTCCATCCTACTCACAATTGAGCCTTCTCGTCTGTTAGTTTTAAAGTGGCATCAGACAAGGGTACAACATGAAGATTGTAACTATTGATTTGTTTTCTAAAACTATGAAGGCTTCGATGGGTTTGCTTAAGAACTCAAAGTGAGCTAATATCTTAAAAAGGACAAGCACCTAGACTTTTCTATTTCCAATTCTACAATACTAGACATTTGTCACTATCCTTCACTCAATAAGGGTGACACAAGTTCTGATACACAGGTTGGGATCTGTATCTTGGTCCCAATTTAGCAAAAGGAGTATTGACTGGGAATTATAATACTTATTATACTTTGTGGGATCATCACACAAGTTATTAAAATCTTCAAGATCTAAATTTTCCTACATGTAAAAGAAACATGTTGATCACAAAGCCTTAAAATTATACCCCATCATAGTTTTTCAAAAGGGAAGGGAATGGGGAAGGGGACAAAGTTCCACACATCTTACCTACCCATTTTCAGCAGCACTAACAACATAGGGCTGTTTAGAGAAGTCTCTTGCTCTTGCCAAACATGTTACTGAAGCTGAATGACCAAATAGGAGTTCTTTCGCTGAGATCTGAAAATGATGAAAGTTTTTAAACAGCTGTAAACTGTTTAAATAATAAAAATATTAGACTATATAGTATTCATATTTTGATTAGGAAACTCTGTTATATTATGGTTTTACTGTATATAGTTTTAGGAACACTGATATATAGCATATCAAAATCCACAGAATAAACTTCACAATAAAGGCATTGTGTTGTAAACATTTTTTGTGTGTTTTGGTTTGGTCTCTATCATGAAACCTACATGACCATCAGACCTGTCTTACAACATTTAGGTTGTGAATACAAATAAGTCAGTGTTGATGCTTATTACGCATAAAATGGCCCCCAAATGATAGTAGCATATTAATGTGCAGATTTCCCAATTCAAAATGAGTTTACAAAATAATACAAGAGAAAATGTTACCCTTTTTGAAACCATCATAATACGTCATTTGGCAGTAGGAATGTAAATTGATACAGCCATTTTGAAAAACAACATGGTAGTTCATCAAAAAATTGAAAATAGAACTTCCATATGATCCAGCAAACCCACTACTGGGTATACAGTCAAAGGAAATGAAATCGGTATCTCAAAGAGGTATCTGCACCCACATGTTCATTGCAGCATTATTTATAACAGCCAAGATGAGAAAAAAAGCAGACTGTCCATCAATGGATGAATGGATAAAGAAAATGTGGCGTATACAGTTGTCCCTTGTATCCATGGGAGACTGGGTCCAGGACCCCCTGTGGATACCAAAATACAGAGATGTTCAAGTTCCTTATATAAAATGATGTGTATTTGCATATAACCTGTATATATCCTCTCATATACTTTAAATCATGCCTAGATTACTTGTAATAACTAATACGATGTAAATGCTATATAAATAGTTATTATGCTATATTGTTTAGGGAATAATGACAAGAAAAAAAAAGTCTGTACATGTTCAGTACAGACACAACCATCCTTTTTTCCCCAAAATATTTTCAATCTGAGGTTGGTTAAATTCATGGATACAGAACCCACAAAGGGCAGACTGTATATACAATGGAATATTATTCAGCCATTAGAAAGGAAATTCTGCCATTTGTGACAACATGGATGAACCTGAAAAAAAGTATGCTAAGTAAAATAAGCCAAACACAGAAAAACAAATACTGTATGATCTCACATATATGTGGGATATAAAAAGTCAAACTCATGGAAGCAGAGATGGCAGGGACTAGGCGTGGGGAGATACCGGTCCAAGGGTACAAACTCTGAGTTATAAGATGAATAAGTTCAGGAGATCTAATGGATAACATGGTGACTATAGTTAATAATAATGTATTGTATACTTGAAATTTGCTAAGAGAGTACATCTTAAATGTTCTCGCCATAAAAAGAAATAACTATGTGAGGTGGTAGATGTGTTATTAACTTGATTGTGGTAATCATTTCACAATGTTTATATATATGAAATCATCACATTGTATACCTTAAATCTATATAATTTTAATTTGTAAATTATATCTCCATAAAGCTGAAATAAAAAGGACTGAAATTCCATTAGTCATAGACCAAATACCAGGCCAGTTACCATGGAGGACTTTTTAGGTATCAATTTTCACTTCTGAATTTTCTATATTACCTAAAATTTCTAAAATAAAAAGATAGAGAAATTTATATAATTTATATAAAAGATAGAGAAAAGATCAAAAAAATGAGAAGGTAAGACACAAACTGTGAGAAATATTTGCAAAAGACATATCTGATAAAGGACTATTATTCAAAATATACAAAGAACTCTTACAATTCAACAATAAGAGAATGAAACACCTGATTAAAAATAGTCAAAAGATTTGAGCAGACACCCCACCAAAGACAATATACTAATAGCAAGTGAGCATATAAAAAGATGCTCCACATCGTATGTCATAAGGGAAGTGAAAATTAAAACAACAAGATGCCATTGCACATCTATTAGAACGGCCAAAATCCAGAGCATTGACAACATCAAGGGATGTGGAGCAACAGGAACTCTCATTCATTGCTGGTAGGAATGCAAAATACTACGGCTACTTTGGAAGAGAGCAGTTTCTTATGAAACTAAACATACTCTTACCGTAAAACCCAGTAATTGAGCTCATTGATGTTTACTCAAATAAGTTGAAAGGGTATGTCCATACAAATACCTGTACATATGATTATAGCAGCTTTATTCATAATTGCCAAAATGTGGAAGCAACCAACATACCCTTCAGTAGGTGCATGGATGTATAAATTGTGGTACATTCATACAATGAAATATTATTCAGCACTAAAAAGCAATGAGCTCTCAAACCATGAAAAGATATGGAGAAATCGTAAATGCATATTACCAAGTGAAAGAAGCCAATCCGAAAAGGCTATATGATTCCAACTGTATGCCATTCTGGAAAAGGCAAAACTATAGAGACAATAAAAACACCAGTGGCTATAAAGGGCTGGGGGAAGCAGAAAATGAACAGGCGGAGCACAGAGGATTTTTAGAGCAGTAAAACTATTCTGTATGATATTATAACGGTGGATACATGCCATTATACATTTATCAAAACTCATAGAATTTACAACACCAAGAGTGAATCCTAATGGAAACTATAGATTTTGTTGATAACAATGTGTAGGTTCATTGACTGTAACAAGCACACCATTCTAATGTGGGATGTTGATAGTGGGGGAGTGTATGGGAACTCTGTACATCCACTCAATTTTGCTGTGAACCTAGAACTGCTTTAAAAAAAAAAAAGGTCTATTAAATTTTTAAAAAATACCTTATTTGGCTTCCTGCCTCAGAAATAGTAAAATTAACTTTTCTGCATTAAAAACAAAATTTTAGCACAGTTGCAGTGGCTCATGACTGTAATCCTAGCACTCTGGGAGGCCGAGGTGGGAGGATTATTTGAATTCAGGAGTCTGAGACCAGCCTGAGCAAGAGTGAGACTCCTATCTTCTACTAAAGATAGAAAGAAATTAGCTGGACAACTAAAAATATATATGTAAAAAATTAGCCGGGCATGGTGGCGCATGCCTCTAGTCCCAGCTACTCGGGAGGCTGAGGCAGTAGGATCGCTTGAGCTCAGGAGTCTGAGGTTGCTGTGAGCTAGGCTGACGCCACAGCACTGTAGCCCGGGCAACAGAGTGAGACTCTGTCTCAAAAAAAAAAAAAATGTAACTAAATGATTATTTAAAATATCAATGTTTCTCTAATAGGGGAATTTCAAAAATATGACACTAGGGGCTGTTAGTATCTCCTATGTGAAAGACTTATATTCCTCATTGTTTTGTACAAGTTCATGAAAATTAAACCACAAACCAGAAAACATGTAAGATGTCTTTACATGGGGAAGGAGTTGTCAATAATAGAACAAAAGTTTAATTTGAATAACTAGCAAATGTTTTGTAGGTAATAAAAATATATTTTTCAAATTAATCAATATCCATTATGTCTTTTCTGAACTAGTTAGACACATATATAGATAACAATCCGGCCATATCAGTGAGGACAAATTATTTCATGACATAATTGTTCTCTGCCTTTGTATCATTTCTATCATGATCAGAAATATTACTTTAAAGGGTCTGTTGTCAGACTAAAGTTTTACTGCTGCAAAGAGGGTTTTGTGGTTGATTAGACTCACAATCCAAGTTCTAATCCTTTACCTTTTTCCAGGAAAGTCCAGAAGGTTCTACCTTAGAGAATAGCATACTATCTTTCCCTACATCACAGTCAGGGACGTATACCACTACGTGTTTAATCTCTTCTCAATCTTTCCAAAGGCAAATTAAGCAACAAATTAGGGCACGTCAAGGATATTCCCTCCTCCAGAGAAAACTCACTATGGATGAAATAGCAGAAAGGAAGGCCGCTGCCTTTCAAATGAAGTCCTCATTCTGCTACTAAATCCCCACAAGTATTGAATAAGCTGTGACAATTCATTACAATTTTCTCATTGACTATACTCTAGAACTGTTGTGAAGAATAAAAAAATAAAAAAAATATCTATAATCACATCTTGTCATCATCATCATGAAAGCCAGGAGACCTTTACTGCTATTCACTGGCCCTACCTTTATGAAGCATTGGTTTCTTGCCGACCCCCACCCCCATCTCTAGGTACTTCTAATAGCACAGATGGGAAAACAAAAACAACGCACAACTAGATGAACATCTACCATATTCCAGGTGCCAGGTGCAAGCACAGACAGTGTTCAAATCCTCATTTCACAAGTGATGAGATTGAAACTCAAAGAATACAAGTCATTTGTCCAATATCACACAATTGGTAAATATCAGGGCTAGAACTTGACCCAGATCTCCATTTGTTTTCTCCATTGTTTTCCTTCATTTTGTTGTGTGTCTTTCTGAGTTATCAGGAGGAAAAACAGAACATAGCAATACTAAGGGAATCTATCTGAGAGGATATTCATCTCTCTCTATGCTTAAAGGTGTGACTGGTAACAGCAATTAATATCAGAAAACCCACATGAGAAAGTTCTTAGCATGAGACTTAGAGAAGCTCCTCACTGGTAGATCTCACAAAGTTCTGGGGAAACTGGAGGGATATGGGTGTCAGACCCTAAACCTGGAGGTGGCATTTGTAATCTAGGCATGCAATGAGAAGTTCAGGACAGGGAGACACTCTCTAGCTCCCCTGGGCCTTGCTATCCCACTGCGCATGGACAGGGAGAGACTGAGATGCATACTCAATTACCTACTGAATATTCGGATACTCCAAGATGTTCAGAACTTAAATCACCTTCTTTCCTTCCCTACTCCTATTCTCTAATTCCCTTTATGCTTTATGCAAATGAATGATACCATCATCCCATCAGTCCCACCCATCTCCCAAACCCCAGATCCAGAAGGGGCCCTTCACTGTTTCCTCTTCTTTACCCCACATCCAATTAGTTTCTCAGTCCTATCCATTCCCTGTTCTTAACATCTTTCCAGTTTTCATCTCCTCTTGATTCCCGCTGCCATTGATTTGGTTCATGCTCCAAAACTCCTGAATAAGTTACTGTTGAAGTCTTGCCTACTCAAAGTCCCTGTCGCCGATCTCATCTCCCCTACCCCAATATGCCCTTCTCACTGCTAGCATATGGTATTCTAAAACCCAAATATAATGGAATAGTCTTATGGACATATGCTCACATAAGACAACCTCAAAAGCCCCTAATATTACCACTACTTTTAATTAGCACGTGCTGTTAGCTCTTGCTAATTTAAAAAAATAAAAGAAACAAGAACAGCAACAGCAACAAAAAAAAACTAAATCCTTCAGCATGTCAGATTCCAGTTCTCTGAAGGCAAAATGCTCTCGTACCTTTCACATGCACTTGTCATTTCCTGTGTCTGCATCTTCTCCCACCTTCAACTCCTGTGCATCCTTTAGAACTCAGCTCAAGCATCACCCTCAGAAAGCCTTTCCCTTCAAAAGTAGAACAAGTTACCACTTCATATCCATTAGAATGGCTATTATAAAAAAAACAAAACATACACACACCAAAAAAACCCAGCAAGCATTGGTGAGGATGTGGAGAAATTAGAACTCTTATGCACTGCTGATGGAAATGTAAAGTGGTGTAGCCACTACGGGGGTTCCTCAAAAAATTAAAAATATGATAGAATTAATACTCCATAAATGTGTACAATTACTATGTGTCAATTAAAAATGATTTTTAAAAATAGCTACCATATGAACTAGCAATTCTACTTTTGGATATTGAAAAGAACTAAAAGCAGGGATGTAAATAGATATTTGCACAACCATGAACATAGCAGCATCATTAACAATAGCCAAAAGGTAGAAGAAACCCAAATGCTCATCAACAGATTAAAGGATAAACAAAATGTGGTATATACATACAATAGTATATATCATTCAACCTTGAAAAGGAAGGAAATACTGTTATATGCTACAACATGGATGAACCTTGAAGACATCATGCTAACTGAAATAAGCCAGTTACAAACACACAAATATCATATGACTCTACTTATATGAGACATGTAAAGTAGGTAAAGTATCACATTGCTTTGCTTTACAACTTCCTATTTACAAGTCTGTCTCCTATACTAGACTCTGAGAAACTTGAAAGAGAGATCTACGTCTAGAACAAAGAGCATCTGTGTAATTTGCCTAGTGACTGCATAAGTAAGTGTCCCTGGGTTTGTTTTTCCACTTTATATGGTAGAAAGTGAGTATTGAAGACCACAGAATCCGATATTTTCTTTTACCTACATCTGTTTGGAGGGGGAAAGGACTTTACAAATCTAGTATGAAGAGGAAATAAATGGCTCCCTGTTCACTTCATACACCCCCCCCACCACAACTTCCTTCTCCCCTTCCTGCTGTCCTTTCCTTGAGACACCCATTGACATCAAGCTGCCCTACAGTGGCTCAGTCACCTACACAGTTAGTTATATCTTCTCTTACAGTCTCTCATGTCCTCAAGGCCTCCCATTTTCTTCCCCTATCCAAATTATATACATATATATATATATATGTTAAATGAAAATAAAATTAAACTACTAAGCATTAAGATATTAATTCATTCACTTGACCGCCTTACATATAACAAAGGAATTTGTTAAGAACTCAAAAATGCTCTTGATTTTTGCATAGTCTGGAACTTTCCCTGCTAATAATTGATCAGTTGTGATATAGGGGTAAGAGTCATGGGAAAATAAGAGAAGTTGTTCATTCACTC
This sequence comes from Propithecus perrieri, assembly GCA_963574695.1. Lineage (NCBI taxonomy): Eukaryota > Metazoa > Chordata > Mammalia > Primates > Indriidae > Propithecus > Propithecus perrieri. The sequence continues at coordinate 22,162 of CAUYRB010021787.1, read as the reverse complement.
TGGCGTTAGCCATAGAAAGCATTAAGGAAAACATTCTCATGGAGTATCTCACATTCATACTAATCAATATCTCATTTGTGTAATTAACTTTTTCACAATGTCCTCACAGTGAATTTCCAAGACACAAAGCAGATCCCATACCCAACTGAAATTTCCCAAACAATTTTTCTTGCCTAGAGGACTCCATATAAACTTCTTCACTTGTCAACTAAATTTCTCCATGCCCTATCCTCCCCTCTGGCCTTACCTCTCTGTGATCCAGCAACAGAGAGCTCCTTACTTTCCTCTGAGCCCAGGCTGTTTCCTTAACATAGAATGCCCTTGCTTCTTCCACTCCTGTTCATCTGATTCCCATTCCCATCCCTCCCGAATCCTGGATTTCTCAGTATTAGAACTCTGGGCATTTTGGATGGAAACATTCTTTGTTGTAAGGAGCTATCATGGGCACTATACAATGTTTATAGCATCCCTAGCTTCTACTCACTAGATGCCAATAGCATCTCTCTTCCCCCAATTGTGACAATTGAAATATCTGCAGATAGTAACAAATGTCTCTTGGGGGCCAAAAGTTCCCCCTGTTAAGAACCACTGCTCTAACTCCAAGTAGTAAACTTGCTTCTAAGAGAAGCATGGCATAACTTCCCCACTGAATATGCAATGCAGACCATTCTCTACTTACAGCACCTTGTATTACAATGCAACTGCACCACAGTAGCCTATGTTTCTTTTTCACTCCCGGTAGCCAGCACCAGGTCTTCTCATTCACGTTTGAACTTATGAATGAGTACCTAGCCTACTGCCTAACTTATATTATGCACTCAACAAATGTATGCTGAACAAATGTTGAGCAAATACCAGGAACGTATGAAGAAAGATACAATGCCAGAATTCCAAATTTCTTAAGCTTATAACAACTCACACATTGCTAGACAAATACTCCGGCCAGAAAATAATACGCTTCAACATTAAAAAGAGTAATGAGACATTTTAAGCCATCTAGAAGTCTGAGTTTAAACTATAATAGAAATTTAATGTGAGCACCACCACTTTCAAAACACAACTGTTGCAATAATACCTAATCCTTCTTTCAAGTATGTTCATAAACATTGAGCTGAGCTGGCCTGTTATGCACTTCTTGGCAGTTCTGTAGTAGAACTGTTCAGTGATGGGAGATGTTAATTAATTACACCATAAAATAGAATTACAATTAATTGTTAATTTAGGTTTTAAAGTGACAAACTTTAAAGGCTAAAAATAGTCTTTGATCTTTAAAAGGCTTCTTAATGAGGGCAATATACTTTAAGTACATCATTAGTTTAAATGTTCAAATTGGGTCTAGAGACTGCTAGAGTTAAGCAAATATCTATTCCAATATGTTAAATGTTTATGGCTCGGTACAGGGACAATTAATTGCTAATCAATGGGCCAAATCCTAGGTGAGGTCAGGTTCTGAAATAGGAGGACGACGACAATAGTAAATTCGATTTAGAGCATTTTGATGTGATCTGTAAAAATCACAGACAGGCAGAGACTAAAAGAATAGCAAGAAGGCCAAACCAGCAGAAACACCCAGATAATTAAGATATTACTCATTTGGCTAATAGTGGTTTTCAAGGGTGCCCTTTGTTTAGATTAATGAGCCATAATTTCTAGAATTATACTTACATGTCTGTAGTTCAGTTACTTAAACATATAATTCAGGATATAAAATAGTAAAACTCAGCATAGCTTAACAGGCAATAACAGTTGGTAGCTAAGATTAGCAATATTCATAATGTAATTTTTAAATATGGTCTTGATCTATCATATAGTACTTTATTTTCTCAAAATTTGGAAGTAAACCCAATTTATTACTTTAGTAAGCATCTTTTTAACAATCACACAAACCTTTCACCCTCATTGTAGGTAGAAGAAGCAAGTTGTGCTTATTTTGTGAATGTTGTCTGTCTAAGTATCAATAGCTTTCACTAACCTTTAGTTCTGGTGAGAGATTCCAGAGACAGAGCTGACCCTCTTGACTTCCAGTCACAATCATTTGCTGGTCATCAGTGATCATGATGGCAGTGATGCTGTGGGGAGGGGCCTTCTTTCCCCAGAGTGCCACTGCCTGCAGGGAAGGCCTCATGCTGGGTGAATCCTGGACACACAGAGAAAGAAAGAAGTATACACAGTCACCATTCCTAAATTTGGGGAAACTGATAATATTACAAAGTGGATTTATAATGATGCAAACTTTAATGATGTGTTCTCCCAGGGCTATGGAAAAGGGTGCTTCCCCATCAATTAGAGGAGACAGCAATCTTCAGACATCAAAATTACTGTGCCCACTGCTAATTCATCAAAGAAGAATGACTTTTCTTTCAATTTCTGACTATTGATGCTGATAAGGAGAAGATTAGTGATAGTCTACTAACTCCACACCTAACTCTTCCTATGGCTTGATCCCAACCTGCTCCAAAGCCCTACTAGGCCTCTCAAGAAGAATAGTGCTATCCACATAGTATAATTTGAAGACAACTGTGCAGACTCTTTCTCTCCACAACGTCACCTCTTCTAGGTAACAAATACCTGAAATTGCTGAATTTGCTAATAAAAAGTAGATCTTTTCCATCAAAAAAGTGTTTCCTAGTCATCAAAGATTCATGATTTCTGTCATATTCTATTTTTAATACCTTTAATTGTACCATTTTTGCATTTGGCATCTTCCTAAACAATAATAGTCATAAAATGATTACCTTCATGTGTTAGTCACAAGAGTTAAAATGAATACATAATTATTCAAAAAATGCTGCCTGCGACCCACCCACAACACCACCCAGTGATGTGTGCATTACATTTTGTGTAATACTGAATTAAATATTCTCCCCAAATAGGCACTGATTTCTGAAATACAAATAATTTGTGGATGCAAATTGGTAGTACATATTTAATTTCATTTAAAATGTCAAAGATAGAAGAGAGAAAGAAAGTACCAAGCATATTTCCCACATTTGTTTTGAGAAAGTCAAGAAAATGAAAACCTCTGTCCTGTGGGATTTCTGGTACTAAAGTATCAAAATAGTAAATACCAATATAAATGTAAAAAACTGATGGTACATGTTATAATGTCAATCATACATATGTACACACACAGAGACACATACATAAACATGGGTATGCACTGACACCATGAACACACATTTTACTTGTAGTTCCGTTGTTTGGAATTTAATATCTAGTTCCTCATGGTTCACTCTTGGGCCTACGCCACTCCTTCCCATCCCCCAGCAATGCCATGCCACTGAGCCAAGTGAAGAGAGAATCTATGTGCCTAGGGGAGGAAGAATGAAGTGATTGTAGGACTTTGCATTGAAACTCAGGGCCACCAGGGGAACACAGCATAGGGCAGAATTCTGCCGGTGCCCGTTTACACCAGCCAGGCCAGAGGGAAATCCTCTACTCCAAACTCAAGTTCCAGCTAGCCCCACCACAGGCTGACAAAAAGTAGCCTGGGGCCTTGAATAAATTCATAAGGTAGTTGGGCCACAGAGGCTGCAGACCCTGGGCAATTCCTGAAGTTGTTCTGGCTTGGAGCCAGTGGACTTGGAGTACACACCACCCAGTGAGACAACAGTGGTGGTGGTGGCTAAGCCAGTGCCTGTGTCACATCTCCCCCAACTCCAGGCAGTTCAGCTCAGGGAGAATATTCTTCCACTTGGGAAAAGGAAAGAAAAGACTCCAGAGGACTTTGTTTTGCAACTTGGATATCAGTTGCAAAACAACTGAGTCAGTCACAGTAAAGTACCAAGCAGACTCCTGAAGCCCCTAAGTCCAGGCCTTAGTACTTGGAAGGGATTTCTGGATCAACCCTGGGCCAGAAGGAAACATACTACCCTGAAGGGAAGTACTCAGTTCTGGGAGGATTCACCACTTTCTAGGTAAAGAGCCCTTGAGCTTTGAATAAACATCAGAGGTAGCTAGGCAATAGTTACCATGGGCTTTGGGTAAGACTGGGCTGGGTGTGACCAGGCACTGATGGCCACAAGGGCGTGACCACGTCACTCATCCCCAAATTCCAGAAGTCTAGTACAGTGAGTAAAGGAAGAGAGTGAGAGACTTTACCTGGTAATCCAGGGAATTCTCCCATATCTAACCCAAGTCCACCAAGGCATTACTACCAGGAGTCTGTGAAAGTCATAGCATTACTGGGCTTTGGGCACCCCCAGTGCTGATACAGCTGCAGTAACCAAAGACTTAGATCACCATACTCAATTCCTTTTGAACATATGGAAAGACTTCTCAATAAAGACAGGCTCACATAAGCCAGACTGTGAAGACTGAAACAAATACCTGACTCTTCAATGCCTGAGACATAGATGAACATCCACAAGCATCAAGAACATCCAGGAAAACATGACCTCACCAAATGAACTAAATAATGTACTAGTGACCAATCCCAGAGTAATGGAGATATGTGACTTTTCAAACAAAGAATTAAATACAGCTGTCCTGAAGAAGCTCAATGAACTTTAAGACAACAGAGAGAGGGAATTCAGAAGCCTATCAGAGAAATTTAATAAAGAAATTGAAATAATAATTAAAAAAATAGAAATTTTGGAGCTCAAGAATTCAATCAACAAACTTAGAAATGCATCAGAGTCTCTCAACAGCAGAATTGACCAAGCAGGAGAAAGAATTAATGAGCTTGCAGACAGGCTATTTAAAAATACACAATCAGAAGAAAAAAAGAAAAAAAAAAGAATAGGAAAGAATGAAGCCTGCCAACAAAATCTAGAAAATAGCCTCAAAAAGGAGTTATTGGCCTTAAAGAGGAAGGAGAGAGAAAGATTGGGGTATACAGCTTATTCAAAGAAATAATAACAGAGAACTTTCCAAACTTAGAGGAAGACATCAATATTCAGGTACAAGAAAGTCAGAGAACACTGAGAAGATTTAACCCAAATAGGGCCTACTTCAAGGCATTTAATAATGAAGCCCTCAAAGTTCACAGATAAAGAAAAGGTCCTAAGGTAAGCAAGAAAAAAGAAAAAAAAAACATATAAAGGAGCTGGCAGCAGACTTCTCAGTGGAAACCTTACATCCCAGGAGATAGTGGCATGACATATTCAAAGTACTGGAGAGAAAAAAAAAATGTAACCCTTGAATACTATATACTGCAAAATATCCTTCACACATGAAGGAAAAATAAAGACTTTCCCAGACAAAAGCTGAGGATCTTCATTAACAACAGGCTTGTCCTACAAAAAAATGCTAAAATGAATTCTTCAATCTAAAAAAAAAAAAAAACTACATTAATGAACAATAAGAAATCATCTGAATGTATATGTAACAGTAAGTACACAAATACAGAATACTCTATTAGTGTAATTGCAGTATGTAAACCACTCATATCTTGAGTAGAAAGACTAACAGACAAACCTATCAAAAATAACTACAACTTTGTGAAAGATAGTATACAAAGATGTGGATAGAAACAACAAAAAGTTAAAAAGCAAGGGGCACTAGAGTTAAAGAGTAGAATTTCTGTTAGATTTTTCTTTGCTTATTTATTTGTTTGTTTGTTTGCAAACAGAGTTGTCATATATTTAAAATAATTTATTATAAAATGTTCCCTGCAAGCCTCATGATAACCTCAAATCAAAAAACCTACAATAGATACAGAAAAAATGAAAGACAAGAAATTAAAACACATAACTAGAGAAAATCACTTTTAACAAAGGAAGATGAGAGGAAGTAAGAAAGAAAGAAAGGAGAACAAAACCAGCAGAAATCAAAAACTAATATGCAGGAGTAAGTCCTCACCTACCAATAATAACATTGAATGTGAATGGACTAAATTCTCTAATCAAAAGACACAGAGTGGCTGAATGGATTAAAAAAAACAGAGCCAACTATATGTTGTCTGCAAGAAACACATTTCACCTATAAAGACACAAATAGACTAAAAATAAAGGGATTGAAAAACATATTCCATTCAAATGAAAACCAAAAAAGGACCAGGAGTAGCTGTTCTTCTATCAGATAAAATAGATTTTAAGACTAAAACTGTAAAAAGAGACAAAGAAGGTCATTATATAATGATAAAGTGGTCAATTTAGCAAGAGGATATAGCAATTCTAATTATATGTGCACCCAACACTGTAGCACCCAGATAAATGAAGCAAATATTATCAGAGGTAAAGGGAGAGATAGATGTCAATATACAAATAAATAAAATCAAAGGTCAAAAAGAGACATTTCAACTGATACTTCAGAAATCCAAAGGATCATTAGTGACTACTATGAGAAACTATATGCCAATAAAGTAGAAAACCTAGAAGAAATGGATAAATTCCTAGATACATACAAGCTATATTACCCTGATGCCAAAACCAGACAAAGATACAACAACAACAACAACAACAACAACAAAAACTATAGGCCAATATCTCTGATGAACATAGATGCAAAAATCCTCAACAAAATACTAGCAAACCAAATTCAACAATATATTAAGAAGATTATTCATCATCATCAAGTGGGATTCATCCCAGGGATGCAAGGATGTCTCAACATATGTAAATCAATCAATGCAATACCTCACATCAACAGAATAAAGTAAAAAAACATATGGTCATTTCAATTGATGCTGAAAAAGCATTTGATAAAATTCAACCTCCTTTCATGGTAAAAACTCTCAAAAAACCGGATATAGAAGCAATTTACCTCAACATAATAAAAGCCATATATGACAGACCCACAGTTAGCATCATACTGAATGGGAGGAATCTGAAAGCCTTTCTTCTAAGATTGGGAACAAGACAAGGATGCCCACTTTCACTAGTTATTCAACATAGTACTAGAAGTTCTTTATAGAGCAATTAGATAAGAAAAAAAAATAAAGGGCATCCAAATTGGAAAGGAAGAAGTTAAATTATCCTTATTTACAGATGATACAATCTTATATCTAGGGAAACCTAAAGACACAATAGAAAATTATTAGAACTGATAAACAAATTCAGTAAAGTTGCAGGATACAAAATCAACATACAAAAATCAGCAGACTTTCTATATGCCAACAGTAAACAATCTGAAAAAGAAACCAAGAAAGTAATCCCACTTATAATAGTTATAGAACAAATAAAATACTTAGGAATAAACTTAACCAAGAAGCAAAAGATCTCTACAATGAAAACTACAAAAAAAAAAAAAAAGGGAAAGATATTCCATGCTCACGATTGGAAGAATGAATATTTTTAAAATGTCTACAGTACCCAAAGCAATCTGCAGATTCAAAGCAATCCCCAACAAAATACCAATGACATTCTTCACAGAAATAGAAAAAAAAAATCTTAAAATTTATATGGAACCACGAAAGACTCAGAATAGCCAATGCCATCCTGAGCAAAAAGAATAAAACTGGAGGAATCACATTACCTGACTTCAAGTTATACTACAGAGCTGTAGTAACCAAAACAGCATGGTACTGCCATAAAAACAGACACATAGACCAATGGAACAGAGTAGAGAACCCAGAAATAAACTCACACATGTATAGTGAACTTCAACAAAGTTGCCAAGAACATACATTGGGGAAAGGACAGTCTCTTCAATAAATGGTACTGGGAAAACTGATATCCATATGCAGAAATGAAACTAGATCCTTATCTCTGACCATATACAAAAATCAAATCAAAATGGATTAGAAATTTAACTTTAAGACCTGAAACTATGAAACTACTAAAGAAAACACTGGAGAAATGCTCTTGGACATTGGTCTGGGCAAGGATTTCTTGAGTAATACCCCCAAAGCACAGTCAACCAAAACAAAATTGAACAAATAGGATCACATCAAGCTAGGATCACATCACATCAAGCTTTGCATAGCAAAGGAAACAATCAACAAAGGAAGAGACAACCTAAAGAATGCACAAAAGTATTTGGAAACAACCAATCTGACAAGGGATTAATAACTGGGATATGTTAATACAAGGAGCTCCAATAAATCAAATAATCTTATTAAAAATGGGCAAAGGATATGAATAGACATTTCTCAAAAGAAGACATAAAAATGACCAACAGGTATATATCAAAAAATGCTCAACATAATTAGTTATCAGAGAAATGCAAATCAAAACTATAATGAGATATCATCTCACCCCAGTTAAAACGGCTTTTATCAAAAAGACAGGCAATAACAAATGCCGGCAAGGATGTGGAGAAAGGGTAACCCTCACACTGTTGGTGCGAATGTAAATTGGTGCAACCACTATGGAGGTTCCTCAAAAAACTTAAAATAGAACTACCATATGACCCAACAATCCCACAGATTCAATTGAGCATATATCCAAAGGAGGGGAAATCAGTATATCAAAAAGGTATCTATACTCTCATGTTTATTGCAGCACTGTTCATAATAGCCAAGATTTGGTCTCAACCTAAGTGTCCACCAAAGGATAAATGCATAAAAAAATTGTGGTATATATACACAAGGGAATATTATAATATATAGGCACAAAAAAAGAATACAGTCTTGCCATTTGCAACAACATGGATGGCCCTGGAAAAAATTACGTTAAGTGAAATAAGCCAAGCACAGAAAGACAAATCTCACATGTTCTCACTCTCATGTGGGAACTAAATATCAAAAAGATATTATGGAGACAGAGAATAGAATGATGGTTACCAGAGGCTGGGAAGGGTAGTGAGGAGGTGGGGGGAAAGTGGGGTTGGTTAATGGGCACAAAATATAGTTAGATAATTATAATAGAGTGAACAATATTTGATAACACAACAAAGTGAGTATAATCAACAGAAAGTTAGGGTATACTTTAAAGTAACTGGAAAAGTGGAATTGGAATGTTCCTAACACAAAGAAATGATAAATACCTGAGATGATGGATACCCTGATTACCCTGATCGGATTAATTCACATTGTATGCCTGTATCAAAACATCACATGTACCCTATAAAGATATACAACTATTATGTACTCATAATAATAAAACATAAAATAATTAAATAAATAAATCACCACCCTCCCCCCAACCAAAAGAATCTAGTGGTTCTACGTGCCCGTATTTGCTAAGTCACTTGGCAATATAATATTAGATTTTAAAAATCAAGATCCAAAATTGAATAGCCTATAGAATGTAAACATAACTAGGGAGAGAAAAAATATTAATGAGAAACATTATGAAATATAGATGTTAAATGAAAAGACATAATATTTACCTGATACAAGCTCCCAAAATGATAGAACCCTTTCCTTTCCTGGTTAATTCAGTCCTAAAGCCATCAGGTAGAGCAGAGTATGAGTGGAGTGTCAAAGCTCAAATAGTGTGAGGAGGGTATCTATACAGAACGGCAGTGGAGTCAGAGCCCAGGGAGATTGAGTAGGGTGTCCAAATGGAGGGCAGGGGCAACAGCAGGGGCAGGGGCAACTCTCTGTAACAGAGAGTTACAGAGTCCAAACAGAGTGAAGGGAATAATGTACAAAGGGCTGTCTGATACTGGGCGTTAGAGCTGCAACAAGTGAGGAAGGACCTCACATATGAGGTCCTCAACAGGGGGTGTCACAAGCCTAAGAAGACTGAAGATAGTGAAGGAAGTAGCCCTGGTATGCAGGACCAGAGCCTGAGGAGGATGAGGAGGGCATCCATTGACAAGGATAGCATGGCACAGAGTATTGGAGAACAAGGAAGATAAGGAAGGCAGGCACGCTGGGGGATGTTCAGCATCCTCTATTAGATCTCTGGTGGGGTGAGTGCTACTGCCCAAAAGTGCAACCAGACATAATAAAGAAATAGATATAAGATCACATCATCAGCAAAGAGTGGTAGTTTGACCTCCTCTTTCCCCTTTTGCATACTCTTAATTTCTCTTGCCTGATTGTTCTAAGATATCTAGCACTATGTTGAATAGCAGTGGTAACAGTGGGCCTCAAAGATTCCACCAAGAGACTCCTGGAATTGATAAATAAATTCAGCCAAAGTCCCAGGCTACAAAATCAATGTACACAACTCAGTAGCATTTTTATATGACAACAACAGTCAAGCTGAGAATCAAATCAAAGACTCAATACCATTCACAACAGGTACAAAGAAAACAAAACACCTAGGAATACATTTAACCAAGGAGGTAGAAGATCTCTACAAAGAGAACTATGAATCACTAAGGAAGGAAATTGCAGATGATGGAAGGAAATGGAAAAACATATCATGTTCATAGATCAGCAGAATCAACATTGTTAAAATATCCATACTACCTAAAGTGATTTACAGATTCAATACAATCCCCATCAAAATACCAACATCATTTTTCACAGATCTAGAAAAAATAATCGTATGCTTCATTTGGAACCAGAAATGAGCCCAAACAGCCAAAGCAACCGTAAGCAAGAGGAACAAATCTGGAGGCATCACTTTACCAACCTTTAAGCTATGCTACAAGGCTGTAGTAAAAAAAACAGCATGGTACGGCACAAAAATAGAGACATAGACCAAAGAACCCATATATAAAACCATCCACATATTGCCATCTGATCTTTGACAAAGTAGACAGCAATATACACTGTGAAGAAGAATCCCTATTCAATAAATGGTGCTGGAAAAATTGGATAACCACATGTAGAAGATTGAAACAGGATCTGTATCTCTTATTATTCACAAAAATTAATTCAAGATGGATAACAGACTTAAATTTAAGACATGAAACCATAAGAATTCTAGAATAAAATGTTGGAAAAAGTCCTCTAGATATCAGCCTAGGCAAAGAATTTATGAAGAAGACCCCAAGGACAATCACAGCAATGACAAAAATAAATAGAACTTGATTAAATTAAAAAGCTTCTGCACAGTCAAGGAAACAATCAACAGAGCAAATAGACAACCTACAGAATGGGAGAAAATATTCACATGCTATACATTCAATGAAAGATGAATAACCAGAATCTATAAAGAACTCAAGCAAATCAGTAAGAAAAAATCAAACAATCCCATTAAAAAGTGGACAAAAGACCTGAACAGAAGTTTTTCAAAAGAAGACACACTATTGGCCAATAAACATATGAAAAAATGCTCAACATCATTAATCATCAGAGAAATGGAAATCAAAATCACAATGAGATATCACCTAACCCCAGCGGGAATGCCTTTTATCAAAAAGTCCCAAAACAACAGATGCTGGCATGGATGTGGAGAGAAAGGAACACTTATACACTATTGGTGGGAGTGCAAACTGGTACAACTTCTACAGAAAATAGTATGGAGATACCTCAAAGAACTAAAAGAAGACCTACCATTTGATCCAGCAATCCCACTACTGGATATTTACCCAAAGGAAAAAAAGTCATTTTATCAAAAAGACACTTGCACTAGAATGTTTACTGCAGCACAATTCACAATCACAAAGATGTGGAATCAACCCAAGTGACCATCAATTCATGAGTGGATTAATAAAATGTGGTACATGTACACAATGGAGTACTACTCAGCCATTAAAAATGAATTAATACCTTTTGCAACAATCTGGATGGAACTGGAGACCATCCTCCTAAGTAAAGTATTTCAAGAATAAAAAAACACACACCACATGTACTCGCTATTAAATTGGAACTAACTGATCAGCACTCATGTGCACAGATGGAACTAAAACTCAATGGAAATCATGCAGGTGGGAGGTGGAGGAGAGGATGAGTAAAATGGTCCTGACAGGTACAATGCATACTATCTGGGTAATGGGCACACTTATATAATAACTTTGACTCAAGCAGTACAAAAGCAATCCATGTAACCAAACGTTTGTACCCCTGTAATAATCTAAAACTAAAAAAATAATAACAACAACAATAAAAGAAATACAGAGAGATGAGCAGGACACTCATACACGGGGCAGTGGACAGCTCCACAGGAATGCTGAAACCATGAAATGATCTGCTACTGCCATCACACAAATGTGCCACCAATGTGCCACACCAGTGTGCCACACCACGCAAATGTGCCACCTGCAGGCCTAAGGACTGGCCTGCCCAGCCTGTTGCAACCACTGCCAACATCGAGGTGGATCACTTGGGACCCGGATAGTCATCCTGCCATCCCTATGGCCATCACTCACACCACACTAGGTGCTCAGGGTCCCCAGAACCTGCTCAGACCACTGCTGCCATTCCTGGCACCCAAGAAAGCCACCTGGAGGCCCAAGAATAGGACTGCCTGGACCAGATAACACCAGTGCTATTGTATGCCACCCTGGGGCCCAGGGGCAGGTATGCTTGGCCCACTGCTTCTACCCCAGGGGACTTAAGAGTGGCCCACCCGACATCCCAGCCTCTGGTAAAACATCACCACAGCTAACGACTGCACCCTAAGTCACTGAGGAAATCATAGACGGCACTGGCCCCATTTACAGCCAAAGAAATCACACAGAGACTACATGGCTGCATGCACCCAGAATCAAGGCCAAAGTGCCTTGCCCAACTAACACCATAGATGCATTTTCAGGAAAAAGGCCTCCTCTCTGAAATTCAAAAATTGAAATAGGTGACTGTTAGACCCAATGCACAAATGTCAACATAAGGACACAAGAAACATGAAAAAGCAAGGAATTATTAACACCTCCAAAGGAACACAATAATTCTCCAGCAACAGAATCCAATCAAAAAGAAATTTACAAAATCCTGGAAAAACTACTCAAAATACTGATTTTAAAGCAGCTCAGTGAGATATAAGAGAATACTGAAAAACGATACAAACAAAGCAGAAAAGCAATTCAGGATATGAATGAGAAATTCACTAAAGATATAAATATCATTAAAAAAGAACCAAACAGAAACCTGTAACTGAAGAACTCATTGAATGAAATACAAAATATATTCAAAAGCTTCAACAATAGACTAGATCAGGCAGAAATAAGACTCTCAGAACTGGAAGATAGGTCTTTGGAAATAAGCCAGCCAAACAAAAACATCACCACAGATTTTCTTTCTTTTTTATAAGGAAAAAAGAATAAAAAAGAATGAGCAAAGCCCATGTGACATAGGGGACACCGTGAACCGACCAAATATCCATATGCGGAAGAATGAAACTAGACTCCTATTTCTCACTTTATACAAAAATCAACACAAGATGGACTAAAGACCTAAAAGTCTTGTCTTGGCTAATGTATACTTAGCCAAGAATTAACAAATAGTAGAAAAGGGAGTGCTCACAGTCACGTTGTTCCAAAAGAAACTGAGCATTTTTGTCTCTGGGGAATGTGCACTTTGGCTCTTGTCCAGGAACTCACCTGTCACCTTTTAAACTTTACGTAGGAAACTAAACTTTTCCTAGTCAAGGAAATTCATCTAACCTGCTAAGCAGAACAGTAGCAAAAACAAATTTGGGGAAACATTTGCCAGGGAATTAATATATCGGTTAATGATTAACTAAGAATAAACAATTCTTAAGGTTTATTATTTATATTCCTATTACTCTGGAAAATTAGCTTCTCTTACTCAAATCATTGCAACATTGTCTACCCAATAACTGGCCATCTATATTATTCCGGTTTTATGTCACCCTTAAAATGATCTGCTCTGCATTGATGTCTCCCTAATGAAATGACACAGTTCCCCCAAGGATAGAGACCAGGCCTTGCAAGGCATAGTGCCTGGCCCATAGTGGAAAATATTCTTTGAACCAAACTGATCTTTGATGCTTCTTCCTTCTGCATGCTTCGTGAAAGATGAGAATCATTTCTTAATCACAGATACATTCCCAACACTGCCTGAAGGACAGTGCTTTGAACATAGGAAAACAATAAATATTGTTGAATAAAATTATTCTTTTCATTACTTTTAAGCTCTGTATCCCAAAAGGGAGGGAGTTAATGAAGAGTGTGAACTTTAAGTCAGGTTAGACTCAAATTTGAGTCATTTAATCCTTCTGAGCTTCAATTTCCTCATCTGTAACATGAGAATAATAACAATATATCTTACACGGTTGTGAGGATGAAATGAGATCACGCATACGACGTAGAGCAGAGAGTGGTATTCATAAATTACTACTATTCTTTTTATTTTAGTTCTCATGCTTTTGGATAATAGCAATGGTTATCCACATGTCAAACTTCTTTACCATTACACTTTTGCTTTATTCTTATTAAAATTCAATCCATTTCAACCTCACTTTCAAAAGATTGCAAATTCTCTGACGGCAGGGACTTCTATCTCCTTTGTCTATTATCGTAATCTCAGGGCCCAGAACAGGGTTTAGCACAAGCAGGCACTTGATAACTATTTGCTGAATGAATGAATTAATGGAAATACAAAATACAGTTCTAAAAGCTCGCATGGAATAAAGCATCTAGCCATTCAAATATTTACAAATGTTTATATACCTATTAAAATACACAGCATTTGGAGTTTAGAAAATCAAGTAAGTCAAAGAATTTCACAGATTAATAGCCACAGGAGTCCTAACACAACCGAATTAGTAAACAAAATACGCCAAGGCTAAAGCCATAAGAAATTAGAATTCATTCTGACAATCTAGATGGCTAAATGTAGTGAAAACAGACCTAAAATTCAGAGACCTACTTCTAGGACTGCTTTTAACACTTACAACCTTTATTAAAGGTTATACCACATTATAAAGACAATAAGTAGTAAACTGAGGATACTACTGCCTGCACTGCCTACATCTCAGTAGTCCCATGAGGCATAAAATCAATGATGTAAATGAGAGCCTATGGGCACAAATATACATATTATGCTATCGTTGTATTACCTCGCACATACTACTCATATTATAAATGCCTATAATTCTAGAATTTAGAACAAGAAGTGGCCTTGGGGATAATTAATCTAATCCCTCTCACTTACAAGAAAGCTGATAATGAGAAATGTGGTCTAGACAAGGTTTAAGATCACTTAGAATTCTGAGATTTTTAGAAAGATCAAGTGAATTGTACAGTGAGAACAAAGAACTGACTAAAACGTTGCATAGATCGGATGTCACTTTTTTCAGACTCCCTTTTTATTTTTTTGGCAGTAAAATTTAAAATGTCCCCATAAACTGTGTGCCTTACTATCAATAGGAAAGAAAGTAAATCCATGTTTTCGGACATCCTTTGTAATTCCCCAGAAATCTCTAATCAAAAATAAATCTCAAAGGAACACTTTACTGTAGAGTCTCTAAGTTAGGCAGAATCTCTGTGGTGTAGAGGAGAAAGTTCTGCCCTTGACAGAAATATAGAAGTGCACTTGTTCTGTTTCAAATAATTATGTGTCTAGACAAGTTTTAAAATCTTTAGAAAGGGATTATAAACCTCGGCCTGAATATTTTGGAATGTCTAAAACAAGCTGATGGATATATGTTTACAGGCAGTTAATTTCTAAATCTGGTCTATTTCAAAGCAATTTAAAATAAACACTTCCATTGGAGAAAAAGAAAAGTGGACACTAAAAAAGAAGCAAAGCCACAGACAGGGGTAAATTTAGAGACTATACTGTAAAGACCAAATGAATTTCCCTCATGTGAATCTCTGGTAGTGGGACTAAGAACAACATTTTAGTACATTACATTTAGTATTTAAATATTTAGTAAATACTAATACTAATACCTCAATGCTAAGTAAATGTACTTAGTACATTTTAGTCCTAAATATAACATTTTGATATTGTATTTTGTAACTTATATAATCAATATTTTATCAGACAATCAATACAGCTATTGAAATAATTACAAACACACATACAAAAACACTAAAAACTGTACTCTTAAGTGACCCTCAAATCATTTCTACACAAATTCTTGACTGTAGCCTACTCAGATACCACAGTGGATCCCAGGAATGGCCTTCACGAAGCTCATAGCTATAGAGTCTCTGAGTTAGGCAGAATCTCTGTGGTGTAGGGGAGTAAGTTCCACCCTTGATAGAAGTATAGAAGTACACCTGTTTCAAATAATTATGTGTCTAGACAAGTTTTAAAATCTCCAGAAAGGGATTATAAACCTCTGCCTGAATATGCTGGAATGTCTACAACAAGCCTATAGATAGATTACCCATGTATATGAATTACTTTCTGGTTATGGAGTTGCATTTATATATATCCCATCATTTTTCCCAAAAAGACTTTAATAATATGCAACAAGCATTCCATGCATATATGAGTGCTGGAAACATGGATAAGAGAGTGTTGTGACCTACAGAGAGTACCTGGTGTTTCATTAACCTTCCCATCCTTTTGATTTTTGTCCCCTTCTTCAATAATATATAGTCTCTCAAAACCTCTTTCATATTTATATATAATGTATATTTTTTTTATTTCTTGATGGTATAATAAAAAAATTTCAAGGAAAAATTATTTTGGATCTAATAATTATTAATGTATTTGATAGTTATACACAAAGACAAATGCAATTTATATGTAACTATGGAAAAAAGCATAATAATAGTATTTTAAATTTTTATTGAGACAGGGTCTCACTCTGTTGCCCAGCTTGCAGCATAGTGTCACTATCAGAGCTTGCTGCAGTCTTGAACTCCTGGGCTCAAGCAATCCTCCTGCCTCCGGCTCCTGAGTAGCTGGAGTAGCTGGGACTACAGGCATGCACCACCACACCCAGCCTATTTTTTTAAACATTTTTTTAGAAACCAGGTCTCCTATGTTACCCAGGCTGGTCTTGAACTCTTGGCCTTAAGCGATCATACAGCCTTGGCCTCCCAAAGTGCTGGGATTGCAGGCATAGGCCACCACACCTGCCCATAATAAATTTAAATATGTTATTTTACTACTACATATGTACATATTAATTGAAATTTAGGTACATATCAAACAAGACCAAAACTGCATTTGTGACATGTTTGGATTTCCTACCATTTTGGTTAATAAAGTTAAACTGTTAATTTTTATAATTTTCACATTTTGTTTCTAAATAAGACAGGTTTCAGACTGTTACTTGCAAGTGGTTTTTAGCTATTCAAAATATATGAGGTTTGTGAATATTCTTACTTTCCAGAAGAAAACAAATTCAATGAAGTCATAATGATTTCCCCTTTTTAATATTGATTTTAAAAGTACTAGTGATAGCTTGATGCTTCATATAGGAATATTTATCAGATGAATGGACCCTACAAATCAAAGGGATGCCTTCTTGAAGTGAATCTGCTGAATTGTTCCTATTTTCATTCTTACTGTCACAGGATTTCAATAACAGAGTTCCCTGTGCTTCCTTTCTATAGAAACCAGTGTACTGTGATATAAATTAAACAAGTTGGAGCTTCCCGGCAGTATGCCATGACACATAATGGGCCATGAATAGTTTATACAAGGGGGTGAGAGAAATTGAAACTCTCAAACTGGTGTATACAAAAATAATCATTTTCTGTGTTTATGCTTTAATGTGAAGAAGGATGGGCAGAACTGAATTAAGAAAACCTGTTTAGCAACATAAATAATTTAAAACCGTAGAGAGTGCAAACCATTATAGTTTGAAAAACCATATCTGCACCAAAGAAATAAGCCTCCTGGTGATAGTCATGTTGATAGTTGCTGACTGCTACACAAACTTGCAGGATGAGCTCTTGAAAACTCCCAAACTGTTATGTTTTAAAGTGAAAATTTTCTTAAATAATATATTTTTAAGTATACATAGCAACAGGTGGCCTACTCTTAGAATGTGAACTTCCCTATCACCTGCTAAACCCATATGGACTCTTAAATGACCAGTGAGGAAACACCTTGCAAAGCTGTAAATTATAGGACCAATGTTCTTGCTCTGGTAGAATTTATGTTCTGGGGAAAGTAACTAGTCTAGTTCCTCTCTTTGTGTTCCTTCAAAATGGACGGAAATATAAGGTTTTTGATTCTAGGTTGACTGTTGGATTGTATCCAGCACACCACTATCTCTATTATTTTAATTCAAAATATACTTTATTGTGAAGAAAAGAGGCAAAAAGATACAATGCAGTCAGACAAATCTTGGTCTTCCCACCACCACCTTAGTAACTAGCAAATATTCTGTGAGCCTCAGTTTTCTCATCTACAAAATGGAAAAAATAATTACCTTGCAGAATTGATGTGAGGATAAGTGATTCTATACAGATAATTCTTATCATAACTCGGCAAATGTTTGTCGACGGCATGGCTTAGGCAACGAGTCACGATAATTTTCCCCGGTGGATGGGACTGTTGATTATCACTTTCTATCAATATCATTGTCAGTGTGAGATGTCCTTCCTTTACTTTGACAATATGGTCACTACAGTTTCTTTTCTCAAAAATACTGTGGCTGTGTGCTAGAATGTTTGGCCATAAAAATGTACAATTTGTTATCATTGCTTCTGAACTCTATGATGATCTTTTAATTAATTACTCTAGGCCAAATTAGGATTGCCAGATTCAGCACATCCAAATATAAGATACCCAGTTAAATTTGAATTTCTGATGAACAACAAATATTTTTTTAGTATAAGATTAGTAATATTTGGGACATGATTACACTAAAAAATTAATTATCGTTTATTGCATGGGACATTCTTGCAAAAAATATTTATTGTTTATCTGAAATTCAAATATATTAATAACTAGATCCTGCAGGCATCCAAGGGTCTATGATAACCTTAAGCTAAAAACAAAAAGGAGCCTTATAGATCACAAATATCCCTCCTTCCTTCTACAGATGAGAAAATGAAAATCCAGGAAATAGTTACTTGGCCAAAGTAACCTAGGAAAAGAGTGGCCAAGCCAGAACCAGAACCAGAACCGGGCTCCTAACAGCCCATCCGGAACTTGCTCCCTACACACCGTGAGAAAGAGGACCCAGACTTGTCCACCAGAAAGTCTTTGTGATCTACAAAGCAAAATTCCTTTGTTATTTTGGTTATCCTTAAAAAAAAAAACAAAAACAAAAACAATAAAACCTCTTATTCATCCAGGCTCTGACATGACCCCTGTTGCCTTTAAAAGCTGGGGTAACGCTTCCTGATCCTTTTTCCATAAATACAATACCTGGCAAGCACAAGGAAGGACAACACACCATTATGGCTCCCATCCTGCTGCCCACTTTCACCTTCTTCCCCATAACAATTTGTTTTTATCTTTCTGAGTTGTCTGAGGCCAGCAGAATAATGAGCATGATGCAAATGTGGTTTTGTGGCTGGTGTGTGCTGGACACTGGAATTGTTTACCTCATCATAAATAGCTATTTTCGGGGACACAACTAGACACTGAGTCTCTGCCTTGCCAACCTCACCAACAGAGACAAATCTCAAACCGGTTGACTGAGGACAGCCAACAAAAACACAAAGGATAAAGTTCTCGGTTATGATGCATGAATTTTGGCAATAATCTCCTGACCAAAGTAAACACCTGTGAGGAAAACAAATATAGTGTAGCCATTAATAATACAACCTTTGGGATAAAACCAACCTGGGTTTGAATCTCAGGTCTACCACTTAGAATGGTGTGACCTCTCTGAATCCCCTCTCTTAAGTGGAGAACAATCCACTTACTTTCTTGAAAACTCATAGCTAGAGTGAGGGACAAAAATGAATTACTTCATGATTCTTTCCTTTAAAAATGGTAATTTGTCATGAGGAGCCCAGAGGGAGTTTTGCTTTTAAATTTTGAGTTCAGGTGGAGATTAAAGGAGAGCATGGGTGTGAAAATATACTTTAATTGGGCACAGTTTATTGAATGCAGATTATACCTTAATGAATCTGAAGAAACAAATAGGTTAGAGAGCAAAGTAGCTTGGCCAATGTCACACAGCTAGATAGTAAGTGGAAACAGTTTGGGAGAGGGCAAAGTCAAGCTTTATGAAGAAACAAGGAGCAAGAGTTAACTGAAGAAAACTGGAAAAAGTAACTAGGCATCTGGGTAGGCCAGAGTGAGAACTACTTTAACCACAGTGGAACATCAAGCAGGCAGCCTCTGCAGTCTGTGGGAACTTGAAGGTTCGTGCACAGGTGGGCATGGTCTCAGCAGCCCTGTCCTCCAAAACCTGTCTGTTTGCAGATGCTCCCAAAGCAAAGTTATTATTTTATCAACAGATTGTAATCAGATCACGTCTTAGAAAAGGTAAAAAAAAATTGTTTCTACAAAGTCAAAGGCTGCCCAAGGCATATTTGAATAATACACATAAAATCCTGTCCAGTCAACCCACTGGAGCATAACTATTTCAGAATTAACCCCTAACCAACATCAAAGCCAAGCTCCTCCAAAAATGGTATCATTGAGTGACTAACTGCTACTTTGCAAACTCTAGGAAGTAATGTGTTTTAAGTAGTGAATATCTTGGCAGGTAAAGTCAATGCTCAAATAAGCCAGAGGTCAAGCGAGGAATTAAACAGATAAGCAAATTAATCTCTGAACTCAAAACACCTATGATATGGGACATGTATAAAGCAAAACAGCCAAGAAATCATATCCCTATTGCTACTCAGATGAGGTCTCCGTCACAGCCTGAAGCTCTCCTTGCCTTGCGAGTCAAAGATGTTCACAGTATTACCTTTAAACTACACCTCCTCACTCATTAAGTTGTAGTGCAACCAAGGTAATATAGTCAGATAAAGTCCAAGTATATTCCACGTAGAGTCATTGTCAAAGAAATGACCATCGGGGTGGTAAAAGAAATATGAGAAGGACAACACAATTCTTTCTGGGTGGCACCTTCATTTTTATTTATATTCAATCACTGAACAATTTTATGGAACTATAGTCCTCTTCTCTAAAGCCTCAAAGTTTTAGGCTTTAAAAAGTGAATTTTTTTGTTTTATTTTATACTATATTTAACTCTCTAATTATTTACAGTAAAAGTCATTGATTTCTTTTTGACCTAGAGGTATCTCATACGAACAAAAAATACCACCGTCCTAGCCCATTCTTAATTGAATTCAACAAATATGTATCGAGAACTAAACGTAGCTAGGTGGTGGTTTGGGTTGCAGGGAACACAAAGAACAGAAAAACACACTCCCTGCCCTCAAAGTATTTACAACTGAGTCATCTTTTGATTAATTTTAACTAAGCATTCATGCTATCAGACCAAATCGTTGTTTTTTGTGTATGACTTCTGTAAACCTATTTCTGGTCTTGAGTTATATTTTTCTTTTCCATATCTAAGAACAATCTGGAAAACTATGGCCTAATATATTCAACTCACTTTATTTTAAGTACTCAATTAACTTCTGTAAGAATAAATTAAGTTATATAAGTATCTCCTTTAGAATCATCTTAATTATGAATGTCTATAAAATCATGGGTTTAATGCGCTGGTTATATTTTTCTAAATCCGCATTAAAATAAATACATGTTGACGAACATAAATGCTCACAGGGTGCTACCTAAAATCACACTGAGAAACACGGCTCTCTCTAATCCATTGCCATAGTCAAATCCTTCCCTCTACCCTTTCCAAGCCCCACTCCAACTGAGATAATTCCTCATATCCCAATACTCTTAGGTGACGATCATTTCTTTCAATTAGCTAAGAAAATCAAGGTACCTGGACATGAGCTTCCTGTCATCATTTCAAGATCCATAACTCTTCCTTAATTTTTAGCTTATTTTTTCTAAAAATATCCACACTAACCTCCTATAATAACATTTTTGCCTTTATTCCAGATTTCATCTTCTGTCACCCCAATTACTCCCTTTATTAATACTTACTTCTTTTGTCTTCAACTAGTTTCTCTTTTCTTTGGTCCCTTTGCCTTTATTTATATACATTTAGTTTAAAAATATTTATTGAGGATCTACTAATTGTCAGGGATTATGCAAGATTCTAGGGATGGAGACAAGAAAGACAAAGACAGTCACAAACCTCGGGAGCTTATAAGTATCTGAGGAGAGAGGCATACTTGAGTCACCTCACAGCATGACAGGTGTTATGTTAAAGCGAATGCAAGAGTGTTTGGAGAGGACACACAATGGGGGCTTGGAACCAAACAGGGGAAGAATTTTCCCAGGGAGATAAGGGCATACCTCATTTTATTGCATTTTGGTTTACTTTACTTTACAAATATTAATAATAGGTTTTTTTTACAAATTGAAGGTTTGTGGCAATACTCCCTTGAGCAAGCCTATTGACACCATATTCCCAAAAGCAAGTGCTCATTTCATGTCTCTGTGTCATGTTTTAGTAATTCTCACAATATTTCAAACTTTTTCATTATTATTATATCTCTTATGGTGATCGGC
>CAUYRB010021785.1:0-29760 GCA_963574695.1 Propithecus perrieri | reverse complement strand
GGTGGCGCATGCCTGTAGTCCCAGCTACTCGGGAGGCTGAGGCAAAAGGATCACTTGAGCCCAGGAGTTTGAGGTTGCTGTGAGCTAGGCTGACGCCACGGCACTCACTCTAGCCCGGGCAAAAGAGTGAGACTCTGTCTCCAAAAAAAAAAAAAAAAAAAAAAAATATATATATATATATATATATACACACACACACACACATATATAGCTTGATTAAAGAGTTTCCAAAGCACTTGTAGCCAGCAACATCTAATGCTGAAGTAATTTCACGGTATTAGATTGATTAAATGATCTACCAATTTTTTAAAAAACGTTTAGAATTTTCCAAGGAAGGCCTTACTAAATATTATTACTGAATTTTATAAGATAAACCTATAACATCAACATAAACCAGATATATATACATTTCAAACAGATTACTCATCAATTCCTTCAAAGCTGGATTATTCGAAAGTCATGAACTTTGCTCAGAAATAATTCTAAATTTCCCACCATAATTCTTCCCCATATTTTGGCTGAAAAGCTTAAACATTCATCATAACTATTGGAGCATTTTAGTTCTCTAAAATTGAAAGAAATATGCTCTTTACGTAATAGGTGTGTTTGTGTACACACACACACACACACACACACGCACACACGCCCAAGCGCATGCATGGCCTCCTGCAATTGTTTTTCTTTCATGGTGTTTCCAAATGTGAAGGCCAAAGTTGTCACTGAATCTGGCTTTCCTTAATACGAAAAACCATTTAGTGTGCTGATACAGTGAATTGGGTTCTGGAGCTTAAATGTAATTTCATACTTTTGTTTAAGCATATGTAAATCTTTTAATTTGAAAGCAATTCTTAATAGATAAAATTAATATGTAAATGTAAGCTGTAAATATAAATGCACAATTAGAAATAACTTGAGGCAGCAAGCTCTGGATTTCCATTAATATTTCTGCAACATTAGAACACGCTTTTAATGAGAGCTTCACTATGTCATCCTGTCATCTTTACTTTATTTTATTAACACAAGAAAATGTGCTATCAGGGAGAAGTTTAAAAGCACTATTTACATAGAGTCCAAAATTGAAATAAGTACTTGGTATCACACAGAATGACAGTCTGAATAGCAAGAAAATAGTGGCTAGGATTGCATAAGCATACGTTTGCTCCTTTGAGAGCACTATCCCAAGTGTGCCGTGGGAAGCAAGAAGCATGCCCCGACACATATATAGCACAGAAGTTATATAACCAAAACACAATGGATCCATTTGTAACTGCTTAGTCAACACTAAACATCCCATATACATTTCCATTTACCATAGACGCTAAAGAAAAACTCGATTTGCTTTGAGAATCATTTGGCAGAAATCTAACCAATGTGGAATTTGTTGACCTTTGTTTGGAAAGCTTAATGGACAGTATGTGGATTACACCAAAACATATTTTTTAAATGCTAATCATTTTGTTTAGTACTAATATAAACAAATAAGCAGTTATGCTTGCTTTATTTGGCATCCAAATATTTGGAATGTAGTTGGATGCTCTATGCACTTACCCTGTAACAAAATTAAGTTCATTATTTATTCAGATTTTAAGCATATCTTGATAAGCTGGAAAAAAATACACACAAAAAAATTGAGAAAATATTGGAATCAGTAAGATAATCCAACATCTATTTTAACAGAAAAAAACACTGCAATGTGAAGAACTGGAATTATATATTCTGAATGATCCTCAGCTGATTGAGCCACTGGTTTAGGGGAGAGCTCTATTGATATTAGCCACCTTCATTAGGTAGTCAGCATCTTATTTATCTAACCCTGAGGTTAAACATTTTATTGCAATAGTCAATTTGGAAGTTATAAAATTCTTCTGTTGGGGGTTGTTATTTGGGGTGGTGGGGTAGGGATGCAGTTAAGAAAATCAGTGAAATCTCCAGAATGAACAGCCTGACACTTTAGTATCTCACTGGGCACTCAGGAAAGCAATACTATAGAAAGCAGGTTACCGTTTGTGATAGTTGTATTTTCTGTGTTATCTAGAGAAAAACAGGTTCATCCATGCAAAATGGACTGTTTTAGAAGATATTGCTGCTAAAATGAAAGACTTTTCAAAAGGAAAAAGTGATTATTCCAGATGAAATGAGAAGCTCCAATGTCAACCTTATTTCCTGAATCAGCAAAAATCAAAGCTTTACTCAGAATAGGAAATTGGAGATTTTCTTTTAATTTACATATCTTTTTTGCTGAGTATGTTTTAGCTGAAATATGAGAGAACTTCTAAGAGACAGCACTTCTCATTTCCAAGCGTGCTTTGCTATGGCATTATAAAATACCACTACTTGGAACTAAGAATACATTAAATTTACTAGCACTAATGTAGAAGAATCAAGAGTTCAAGCCAGAAATAGCTCTCTATTTATAACATTTTGTTATGTGCTCATTAGGCCAGGCAAATACCACACCAAATACCCGGCTGCAAATTTAAAATTTTAGCTATCATTAGGACATATAAAGGTTTGGCATACTCTAAGTAAAATTCTTAAATGAGCATTAAAATTAAAAACAATAAAAACATCTTTAACCAGATACCTTACTGTCATGTATAAATCTTTTAATAAAATGAATGACAGGTCCAAGTATGTTAAGAAGCTTAGATAAATTTTGTAAATTATTCTGTTAAATACACTGGTTATTTTTTAAACGTGAAAATTTAGTCAATACTTTTTAACTCTAATATTTTTGTAATAGTATCCTTAAAAATCTAAGAATGTATCTGAATTGTTGGCAACTGTGTATTTCTTGGCTATTTCTATTAGATCAATATTTTATTTTATATTAAATGTTTTAAATCCAAGTTGGGTGGATTTTTCTTAACTACAGTAAACACAAAATGATAACCTGTTAGCTAGAAAAAAATTTTGTTCAATTAGATCTCTTTTGAAGAAAATATGTTGCATGTCCATCCCTACCTCAACCTTTGCTATTGCTGACGCTTCTTTTCCTTTATCTTAGGAGTTGAAGTATGGATGGAATGTGGTGGGTATTTCTCTATATAAAGATTGTTTTAAATGATTATTTAGTGAGTGTAAAAAATTATCTTTTGCTTTAATCTTAAATGACACAAAAATAAAAAGATTTTTTATTCATAAACTTTTTAAACATCAATACTTTGTCTCTAGCCTTTATATAACAATTTACCAGAATTTTGCCTATAACCATTATTAATAAGTATAAATGAAATTTTATTTATCTGTCTTCTAACACAAAACTAATTAAAACATCAGGATAACATAGTATCTGGGCAACTCTTTATTTTGAACTCTATGAAACAAACTAATAGCACTTAATGGCATCTAAAATTTTAAAAGCATAAATGTAATATTCTAGGAAACTGGATTAAATTTGTAACAAAGTAAAATTGAAAAAAAACAAAACACTCAATTATTTTACTATAGGAAAACAAATGGGACCTGAACTAGTCTTCAAAAAGCATACCGATTATGGAAAAAGGTGAGTCAGTAGAGTTTTTAAAGATTTTTCCATATTTCTTCTCTTCACATAATGAGTCACTTATAAGAAGTAACATTCACAGACTCACACATATACTGCAAGATGTATTAATGATCTTTAGGCCCCACACTCTTACCAGCAACATACTATCTTCTAATGATGTGTAAATTGAAACCCAGGTTTCTAATAATTGGCTTTTAATATGTATCATTTCACTATATAAATGCCTCGACAGCTTCTGTTTTTAAACAATTATTAGTTTAAACCTGCTAGTTCCTGCAAAATTAAAAAGGAACTGAAACACCCACTACCGTCATTCCATAGTGCTGGTAACCAACTTAAATATGATATACCTCTTTCTATTTTGATACCCAGGGAAATTGTCAAACATTTTCCTCTTTATTTTAATGGCTACTGACCATATCTAAATGCTTCCCATATTTTTTTCAATATTGAGATTAAAAGGAAAAAAAGGTAAAAATAAAAAGTTTTTTCTTTGAAAGCTTTATAAATCAATCTCACCCTGAAATAAATACACAGATGAAACATAACGCAGTTAAAAGGCAGGCTGCCCCCAAATGCACATATGTAATAGACATTGTGGTCATATGACGTAGAAAACCAACTTCCCCAACACTAAAGGGTTTAATTAAATAGACTATTTTTTCAAGCCACTCTGTGATGAAAGTTTTTCAACAATGTACAGAGACTAAGGGATGGCCAATAATAAAAATGACAGTGCAGTGGCCTAACCTTATAGAAGCTGGTTTTCATAAACTGAGCTGAAATATATTTGCTGTTTTCTATGGCAGTATCCCATGCTTAAAACCCTCCCTCTCTGCCTTTGTTCAGCTCTTTTGCTAGCAACCAAGTGCTTTCTTTTGGATCAGCCTAGTAAAAAGTGAAAGGACTAGAACATGAGGGTCATCTAGGTCTATAAGGTAGATGAACAAGCCAACAAAGCAACATCACAGGGCAAAGAGCAAAGGCATTATAATAAGAATCTAATTCCAACAAAAAGAAATATCTGTACAAATAGTCATAATTATGAAAAACGGTAAAACACAAGGGTTGCATAGAATGGGTACATTTGCTTTATATAAAAATTTAGATGATGTTCTTTTTAATAAAAATTGAAAACTTGTCATTAAATAATTATTTCAAATTTAAGTGAAATACCTTCTGCAACACCATAATAATACAATGACCTATTAGCTAGGAAACATGCCTAAATCTATGTGGAAGAGAGGGTATACTGTAAGTCCTTTGGCTTTTTAAAATTAATAATAAAAATTTTTAATCTGTACAGAATATTGGCTTCTCCAATTTATTGTGCTATTCCTAAAATTTAAAAACAAAATTAACCACAACTAGAAAGAGTCCTAAGCTCCATGGCAGAAACATTCAACTTGCAAAATAACCATACAATTTGTTTCCTTTTCAATCCTATGGGGAAAAGATGAAAATAATTTCATATTTATAAAAAACAGCTTTTCCTCCTTTTGTTTTTCTACTACCACTTCTTATTAATGATATAACTAGGCAAAAAACGCTAGATATTAATGAAGCTATTTCCATTTTAAGTCTCCATTGCAGTCATGATGTTAATTGTTGCCATCATATTCATTCTCATGCCAACTCTGCAGTGGGGCAAATAGGATTTTGACAATTTGAAGCACAGAGAGAAACAGTTGAAATGATCAATCAGGTGAGACACAGGCTTCTGAATAATAGTGAAAGAATTTGATTTCAGCAAAATCAAAACCAAATTTTGGCTTTAATAAAAGGCTTTTTAAAAGCAGGTGGATAGCAGGTAGAATGGGATAAAAGTTTATTATGAAGCAGTTTTCTGGTAAAACACAAAAAAAATATTACTTTATGAAGGTTTCTTCATTGATTTTTCCCTTCTCCTGAAAGAATATTTGAAAACAAAGAAAAAAGGAACGAAATAGTTAAAAAATACTTCTGTTAAAGTAGAAAAAAATTATTTAGCAGTTATGCTATCCAAAAAAATCGAAATCCCTTCAGAGAAACATATAAACAGATATTTAAGAAACACAAAATTCAGGAATACTTGAAACTAACAAGCATAAATTTCTTCTTCATTTTTATTTCGGGGGGTGGCAAGTAATGTTACAACGGTATTATAAGAAGTTCACTAACAAATCCAGACAAGCAGGACTGGTTCAATTCTGACTTGTCAGAGCAGATGCTACAAACAAGAAATCTCTCCTTTCTTCTAGAGTGTTAATCTTAACACAAAGGCCAAGGCAGAGAGAAGTCAAAGACTCTGATAATTCTGTTTTCTGATCATCAAGGCAATGAGAAAACAAAATAAAACTCTGGGAGCTAAATAGGTGATATTTTTATACGCCCATAATATAATTTGTTGACTCATGGAATAACAAGGCAAAACTGACATAAAAAAGTGGAAGAGTCTTGCCAACCATCAAGAATTATACATGCGAGGGAATATAATTGCTACTATTTTCCTTTAAATGTCTCTTCTATAATGTTGTAATCTAGCAAACTGATGATTAAATTAAAATATCCCAACAACCTGGTGCTACTAAGGCCTGGGTCAAATACCATCTTCCTCATGAAGGCTACCCTTACTGTTTTCCTGAGGAGAAACTGCATGTCATATGTCTTCTATAAGTTTAAAAGCTCTTTGAAGGCAGGATCTATGTCTGCCATGACACCTGGATGCTAAAAATTTATGGATTATTTCAACTAAGTACCATATTCCCAAATAATAATACTTACTTGAATTTTACATGAAAATACAAAATAAATACAGGACATGCGCTCCCTGACTCTGAATGATTCGTTTTTGAGATAGGGTCTCGTTCTGTATCCCAGACTAGAGTGCAGTCATGTCACCATAGTTCACTGTAATCTCAAACTCCTGAGCTCAAGAAATCCTCCTGCCTCAGCCTCCAAAGTAGCTGGGACTACAGACACGGGCCACCACCCTTGCCTAATCTTTCTTTTCTTTCCGTTTTTTCTTTCTTTCTTTTTTTTTTTTTGGTAGAGACAGGTTCTCACTCTTGCTTAGGCTGGTCTCAAACTCCTGGCCTCCAGCGAGCCTCCTGCCTTAGCCTCCCAAAGTGTTAGGATTACAGGTCTGAGCCACTGCATCTGGCCAGAAAGGTTTACAGTATGGTTAAAGGAAGTGGAAAACATAAATAAGAAATAATACCACAAATTTTAAAGAACAGCTTTTTAAACGACATAGTCAAGGGGAAGGAAGCTAGAGGAAAGGAAGGAGAATACAGCATGAACACATAACCCTGAACATGCGGGAAGGATCACCAACTATTCATGAAAAATTAAATTTTGCTAGAAAAATAGCATGGAGAATAATTCCAATTAGGGCTTATGAATTTTTTTTTTTTTTTTTTTTTTGAGCCAGAGTCTCACTGTGTTGCCCAGGCTAGAGTGCCGTGGCATCATCCTAGCTCACAGCAACCTCAAATTCCTGGGCTCAAGCAATCCTCCTGCCTCAGCCTCCCGAGTAGCTGGGACTACAGGCATGCGCCACCATGCCCAGCTAATTTTTTCTATATATTTTTAGTCGTCCAATTAATTTGTTTCTAATTTTAGTAGAGACGGGGTCTCGCTCTTGCTCAGGCTGGTTTCGAACTCCTGAGCTCAAACAATCCGCCCACCTCGGCCTCCCAGAGAGCTAGGATTACAGGCGTGAACCACCGCGCCCGGCCAGGGCTTATGAATTTGAAAGAAATATTGCTCAATGGCTCATTTCTCAGAGAATTATTCTCACATAAAATCAAAAGTATAACCTTGTGCCTGTAGGATACATTCATTCAAGGCATAAAAACTGGCAATTCATTTTGAAGGGCAAGAGATGATATCTTAGGCCTTCCTGTTGTGTCTTCTTTTTAAAGAACTCCAGGTTGGTGCTCAGTCTTTATAATTCTGTTGCACAGCTTGACTAGTTCTGGCTTCCCATTAGAAATGTTTTTGGTTAAAGGACTTTCTTCAACAAGGTAGGGTAGGAGGAGCTAACAAAACAACTATATAATAGTCCCTAGGGGCAATTTCTATGAGATAGGCGCCCCTCTTGAAGAAGTTCAAATTGAAAGCATTTGAGTGAAAGCATGTCTATGAAACAACCTCAAAGCAAGAGATTATGAGACTCAGGAGATGAAGGATGTTTCTGAAGTAAAAAATTTAATAACTGGAGTGGAACTGATAAATGATTTTCAACTTAGCTTTCATCTTTCCAAGGTAGATAAACTGAGTAGTTTGCACTGTGCCTTCCATGGGTCTTCCATATGAAGCTTAAGGTATGCTTTGCCCAGGCATTAAAAATCCCACAATACTTTAGATAAATAAGAGGTAGGAAGATACACTGCGATGCTTGGTTAAAATATGTTTTAAAATAAAACTTGGTGTTCTTTGGCTTGCATAAATCCTTTACACTCGCTAGTTGCCATATTGAGACAAAAACCAAAAAAAAAATTTTTTTAAATTGACTTGAAATCTGGTTCTATAGATAAAAGGTATTTTACCACAATAAGTTATCACCTCACGCTTGTCAGAATGGCTATTATCAAAAAGATAACAAATGTTGGCATAGAAGTACAGAAAGGGGAACACTTATACACTGTTAAGTGGGAATGTACATTAGTACGGCCATTATAGAAAACAGGATGGAGGGTCCTCAAAAAAATTAAAGATAGAACCAAGATATGATCCTACAATCTTACTATTGGGTATTTATCCAAAGGAAATGAAATTAGTAAGTCAAAGAGATATCTACATTCACAGGTTTAATACAGCACTAATCACAATGGCCAAGATATGGAATCAACCTAAGTTTCCAATAATAGATTAATGAATAAAGAAAATGTGGTCTATAAACACAATGGAATACTAGTCAGTCATAAAAAAAGAATAAAATCCTGCCTTTACAGCTACATGAACACAGCTGGAGGACATCATGTTAAATGAAATAAGCCAGGCACAGAAAGACAAATACCACATGATCTCATTCATTTGCAGAATTTTTAAAAGCTGATCTTATAGGCCGGGTGCGGTGGCTCACGCCTGTAATCCTAGCTCTCTGGGAGGCCGAGGCGGACGGATTGTTTGAGCTCAGGAGTTCGAGACCAGCCTGAGCAAGAGCGAGACCCCGTCTCTACTAAAATTAGAAAGAAATTAATTGGACGACTAAAAATATATAGAAAAAATTAGCCGGGCATGGTGGCGCATGCCTGTAGTCCCAGCTACTCGGGAGGCTGAGGCAGGAGGATCGCTTGAGCCCACAAGTTGGAGGTTCCTGTGAGCTAGGCTGACGCGACGGCACTCTAGCCTGGGCAACACAGTGAGACTCTGTCTCAAAAAAAAAAAAAAAAAAAAAAGCTGACCTTATAGAAATACAGAGTAGAATAGTGGTTATCAGAGCCTGGGAAGGACAGAAGGGAGAGATTGGCCAACAGGTACAAAATCACAGATAGGAGTTTTATCGCACAGTAGGGTGACTATAGTTAACAATACTGTATTGTATATTTCAAAATAACTAGAAGACTTTGAATCTTCTCACCACAAAGAAATGATAAATGTTTGAGGTGGGGGATATACTAATTATGCTAATTTGATCTTACACAATATATACACATATTAAAAAAATCACACTGTACCCCATAAATACGTATAATTATTTCTCAATTAAAAATAAAAACTGAAAAAGTTATTTTAAAATTATCTACCTTTGAAAAGATTAAATGATACTGTAGGTAGAATATTATAGAAGACATCCAATAAATTGTTGAAAGAATGGCTCAAATATTTTCATATATTTATACTGAGAAACTTAAATGACAAAAACATGATGCCTGAAAGAATTTCCAAAGCTTTCAAAAAGACTACTTAAACATATTACATTTTTTCAAAAAATGAAGCATACAGTGTATATAGGATTCTGTATTAGATGGCACATGTACTAGGTTTTGGCCTTCTAACAGATAACTGTTTTGCCTCCTTGGCATACATTTCCTTTTTGCTGGTAACAGAACAGTGTTTCTTATTGGAAAATCATTAAATAGAGCTTAGATGGTGAGATGAGTGATGATTACTCCTCCCCACCCCACATTCCACTGCACCCCCAATGGATGCATGTGCATACAATTCAAACCTGGCCAGTTCAAGCATCAGATCCCACTGATCTGGATGAGGAACAAACCAAGCTGGACCAATGAAAGAACTTCTCAGAGCTCTCTCTCTCCTTTTTTTTCCCTTTTAAAAGCGATGGGGTCTTGCTCTGTCACCCAGGCTGGAGTGCAGTGGCACAATTGTACTTCACTGTAACCTTGAACTCCTGGGCTCAAGCAAACCTCCCGCCTCAGCCTCCCGAGTAGCTGGGACTACAGGCACAAGCTACCATGCCCGGCTAATTGCATTTGTACTTTTTACAGAGACAGGTTGTTGCTATATTGCCCAGGCTGGTCTCAAACTCCTGGCCTCAAGCAATCCTCACACCTTGGCCTCCCAAAGTGCTAGGGTTACAGGTGATAGCCACCATGTCTGGATGTTTCTCAGAGCCTTTATCAAAATTCTCACAGAATTATCGAAAAAGAGATACTGTTTGAGACACAGGTTTTAAGAACCATGGAAGTCAGAGCTGCAAAAAGCCATTTTCCTCCAACTAGAGCCAGCCTGAAAATGAAGCCAGCCAGCACAGAGAAAAGTAGAACTGAGAAATGGGGTGAGTTAGTGTTAATGACTGAGCCTCTAGAAAAGCTCTAGAATGGTCCAGCTATGCTGAGGCCAGGTAAATGCCTGGATTTCCTAATTACACATGAGCCAATATAAATCCTTTGTCCTAAATTTCTTCTTTTTTTTCTTTGCTTTGGGTTAGATTTCTGTTCTTTGCAACCAAGGGTTCAGATTACTAAAAGCTTTTACCACTTTCTCTTAATGTTGTCAGTCTCCTGTCATTCTTTCATGTAGTGCCATTCTCTCTAATTCCCCAGTAATTCCTTACCTCCACTGCAGAATGCCTGAGCTGGAATACTTCAGTCTACTTTACTGTTACCTGATCTTGTCCCTAAACAAGGTAAATGAGGCAGGACTATGGATAGACATTACAAAATCAGTCCTTAAGGAGACCATGATCTTTAAAAGTTCAAACACAGTTGTGATTTCATATTTAACACTTGTCTACAATTAAGAAAAACAACATTTGCAGAAAGTGCCCTCAATAAGAAGCCTAATCATAATTAATAAAAGTCAATCTTCATAAGCATATTATGCCAATAAGCCCAACAGGAAGGCAAAAAGCCAAAATAGAGAAAGTACCAGTAGAGTCCACATATATCCCAGACTATCTGCCTAAAATTTCTTGAGGAAAATGACAGCATTTGGAATTATTTTAATTCCTATCCTTAGAAGTTAAGGGAAAAATGACACAATCCAAACAAAAATATAAATAAACAAACATGGTTAAAGAGCTTTTTGTGTTACATTAGGAGAACTCTAGCATTTGGAATAAATACATAAATGCAGTAACATGTACCTTTATATAAGAGGTAGGCAGAGGAAGATTTGAGACACAAAGGAGAAGGCAATATGAACACAAAACAGAGAGAGATTTAATGATGCTGGGTTTAAGGAGTAGATTGGAGCAGCAATAGCAAGGAACACTGGCATCTACCAAAGCTGTAAGAAGCAAGGAACAGATTCTCCCCTAGAGCTTCCAGAGGCAGTGCAGCCCTGCTGACACCTTGGTTTTTGCTCAGTGATAATGATGTTGGACTTCAGGCCTCCAGAATTGTAATTAATTTCTGTTGTTTTATGCAACCAAGTTGGAGTAATTTGTTACAGCAGGCATAGAAACCTAATATAAGTACCATGTTGTAGATATCCTTCATTTTAAAAATATGTGATGTGATATTTAACATACACATAGTATTTTTAATAGAAGTCCTTAAGAACTGTGCATGCAAGATCTGGTGAATTAAACAACCACCATATGAATTGTTTCAGGAAAGTATCATCAATGGATGTTAAAACCATTGGATTAAAATCAGTTGGAAAATAGGATCTTCATACCATTTCAAAGTGTTTCCCCACAGATTGCTCAAAAAGGGAAAATGTACCTTTATCACGGAAAATCTGGTGAAAATAATCTTAATTAAGTGATGAAAGTTAAAACCATCAATAACAGGAG
The DNA here is from genome assembly GCA_963574695.1 of Propithecus perrieri. NCBI lineage: Eukaryota > Metazoa > Chordata > Mammalia > Primates > Indriidae > Propithecus > Propithecus perrieri. The sequence continues at coordinate 18,061 of CAUYRB010021785.1, read as the reverse complement.
AATATGAAACATGAACCTCCTTGATGTATTAACAATGAAAAGGACGTATTATTATTTACATAGTATTCTCACTCCAAAAATGTATAACTTGAATCTAAAAATAACGAACCCCAATTAAAGGACATTCCATAAAACAACTTGCCAATACTCTTTAAAAATGTCAATGATATGAAAAATAAAGAAAAACTGACAAATCGTTCAAGATTAAAGGAGACAACTAAACATAATGCCTGATGGTAGATTAGATCATGTTGTGATGGAGAGGGGGACATTAAGTGAAAGACATGATTGGGACCACTGGCAAAATTTTAATTTGGGCTCTATATTACATAACATAAATTTGTATCAATATTAATTTTCTTGAATTTGATGACTATATTGTAGCTATGTAAAAAAAGTGTCCTTGTACTTAGGATATACATTATAAAATATTTAGAGGTAAAAGGGCATGCTGTTGGTAAGTTATTCTCAATTGACTCATTAAAAAATACATAAATAATAAGTTGTGCATGTGTGGAGGGAGAGGGAAACCAAATAAGGCAAAAATGTTAACTAAGTGTCTAGGTTAGGAATACAATGGTGTTCATTGTAGTATTCTTTAAAATATTTCAAATATTTCAAACTAAAACAATTTTTACAAAATCAATTTGAATTTGATCAATCAGACATGATCTCATAGGGGAGCAAAGGTATGGAATAATCTATTTTCAGATCTAAAGAAAAGCATTGTATATAATTAACACTATATATCTAATAATGGTTAAAATGTGAAAAAAATGTCATTTCTAAACACTGCTTAGATTACTTGCAGCAGATAAAATGAAGAAAATTTATTTTCATGTGCTTTGTTGCAATTTAGTTAACAACATAAGAAATATATGTTAATGTCTAATATTTACAATAAACTCATTTTAAATTGTTTTCATTTCTAAAAACATGAAACATTAAACAAAATATGGCAAATAATTAAATCAAATAAGTAATTTAGTTTATGGTTCAAGTTACCAAAAATTTCAATATTATATTATTTCTAAAATCTCTATTATTTGCTTTTCTATGATGTAAAATTGAGCACAGCCTAGTATCAGACTTAATTACTTGGACTGAATTCATTCACAGGAGTAATTTATCTTAAATAAGTGAATATATTACTCTCAAGTGGCTTCTTCTCACTTCACTATACAACAGAATAAGACAGAAGCAGCAAAATGAAATAAAGCAAAAAGAAGGACTGCAAGGAAATGTCTAAGAGATACTCTCCACAAATATAATAATATAAAAATATGCACAAATTGGATAAAAAACATGTCTGAAAGACCTACATATATGTTCTAAACATTAAGATGCAATAATAAAAGGATATGATTTTACAGATTTAATAAAATATAATAAAATATTTTCGTAGATGGATTTCATTTAAATAATGAAGAAAACCTGACTGGTCAGTCGTCATTTCTGTGTTAAAAATGTTGGATCACTATTAAGTATGATTTATCACTTCTACAAAATATTATAAAACTTTGGATAATATAGTTCCTATATATCTAAATCAATTCCTTCTCAAGGACCATAAGGGCAAAGTGGTCTCTGAAGATCAGGTGGGTGGGATTGGATATGCTTCTTGGTCAGCCCAAGCCTGGACAGATCTCATAAGCAAGAACACTGAAATAAAATACAGTCAAGGTAACCATGCGGGATGGGCCACATGGCATTGTAAGTAAATTGTTAAGCTATCAAAAAGAGGCAGTCTTCTTGGGCTGGTTTTATATTGACGACCACATCTGGAGAAATCCTGTGCACACACTAAGAACTTCACTGCCTAACTTACTAACAGTGGGCATGGCAACAGAAGTCAAACTCTTCTTCCCTGAATAATGCTTCCTGAAATAACAAACATAAAAACAGTCTTCAATTTAAAACAGTATTTGGATACAAATATACTTTAACATTTGCTATGATATTACAGACGGTTCCCAACTTAAGTTGTTTTGACTCGTTATTTTGACTTTACTATGTTGCGAAAGAGATACACATTCAGTAGAAACCGTACTTCAAATATTGAATTCTGATCTTTGCCTGGGCCAGCAATATTCATTAAATATTTTCTTGCCATGTTGGCCAGAGAGTTCCCAGTTAGCCATATGATCACAGGGTAAACAGGCATGAGATACTCAACACCATTATATAAAATAGGATTTCTATTAGATGATTTTGCTCAACTGTAAGCTAATTAAAGTGTTCTCTGCATATTTAAGGTAGATTAGGCTAAGCTATGTTTGGTAGGTTGGTCGTATCAAATGCATTTTCAACTTAAAATATTTTCAAGTTATGATGGGTTTATAAGGGTGTAACCCCATCATAAGTCAAGGAACATCTATACTTTGAAGGCAGGTTTTTTCCTTGCCTTATCTATAGCAACTCATGTATGTTTAATCTGGAAATGGAATAGGAATGGAGGTGTTACCTTAATCTCCTAAATCAATACTACTAAACTGGGAATGTTGTCTTGTGTGAATTAATATCGGTCAGTATAAAGTATGAAGGTACAAAAGAACAGTACCTCACACTCTCAGGTTAGTGAATTTGACCTAGCAATTTCTCCTCTCCAATCTTAACAGTTAAAGCAATAAAAAAAGGATGTATTTATACTTTCGTAAAAAGAACAGATGGAACGGGAAGAAATTATCGGAAATTGGAAGTGACTGAGCCCAGAGATTTTTATCTCTTTATGTGTAGAAAATGCAGTTCAAAACAATATTTTATATATATCTACAAAGAAGACATGATTTTTTTTCAGCCATTTAAAAATGTTAAAACCATTCTTGGCTCCCAGGCTATACCAAAACCGGAGGTTGGTTAGATTTGGCTATGAGCCATACTTTGCTGACTCCTGTTCTTAACCAAAGCAGCATATTAGAATCACCTGTCAGCTTAGAAAAAATTCTGTGTCTCTGCCACACACCTAGATGTGTGGGCCCTATCTCCACAAATTAATTTTCTGCCCAGATAGGAGGTGGGGGTGAATATGATAAAAATGTAGGATTTGTTAAATTTTCAGATGATTCTTATGTGTAGCCAGAGATGAAGGGTACAGAACTTAGAATCATATGGACATTCCACAGTTTCTTAAATTTTGGCAAGACACCTATTCTTTCAGATTCTTGGTTTCCATACCTATACATTGCTTAGAACTGGCACATAAGTGCTCAGTGTTCTTGCTTCCTTCAGATGCTGTACTGCACACAGTAATTGCTTAGTACAAATCTGATTAAGAGAACTTTACACAAAACATACTCCTTTCCTTTAAAGAGCTTAACAATTTAAGAAAGGTAAGGCATGAACACAAGCAAGAACACATGTAAACTGAACAGAAATGTGTATAACAAAATAACTATTAACACAATACACTGTTGTTTTTGGGAATGTAACCACCAGAATGAAAAAGAGTCCTGAATTATATTCTAGGATAGCAGAAAGGGAATAACAGTGAAAAAATGCTACAAAAAATTTATCTACAAGGAACCAAACAATGAGACCACCTTGCTCATTTATTAATTATGGCCAGCAATCACTTGCTGACCAAAGACCACAGTACTGATCCTTCAAGCTTCTCTGGGAATTCTCCCTAATGCCTTTGGGTAGGTGAAATGCCCCCGAAAAGTATCACTGCACAGCTTTTTAAACGTGGAGATTGTTCTGTTTTAAATAATGAATACTTGATCATTGTGATAGGAAGCTCTAAACAATTCCACGACAAAGTGGAGAAAGAAATCTAACTCCTCAACCATTAAAATTATGTATTTTTTAGGCCATAACGAAGCTTTGGTCTTCAGAAATCAACTTAATGTTGAGTTATAAATTTTAGAAATACTATGTATAATTTTCAATAAGGTGGCTTAATAAAGGATAAATATACAAAACTCGACAGCATACCTGTATGTCAGAAAAAATATAAAACATAAAGAAAACTAGATCTCAGTAGCAATGCCAACAAAATTAAAATATACCTAGAAATATATTTAGTAAGTAATATGAGCCAAGCATGGAAAATATACTTAATAAGTAATATGGGCCAGGTAGGTGGCTCATGCCTTTAATCCTAGCACTCTGGGGGGCCAAGGTGGGAGGATCACTTGAGGTTGGGGGTTTGAGACTGGCCTAAGCAAGAGCGAGACGCTGTCTCTATTAAAAATAGAAAAAATTAGCCAGGTGTGGTGGCACATGTGCTTGTAATCCCAGCTACACAGGAGGCTAAGGTAGGAGGATTGCTTGATCCCAGTAGTTTGAGGTTGCCGTGAGCTACGACGAATCCACTGCACTCTACAGCCGGGGTGACAGAGCGAAATTCTGTCTCAAGAAAACCAAGAAATTAATAGGCCAACTAATAATAAGATAGCCATAAAGTTTACATAGGGTATGGAGGAGTACCTAAATAATTCATTCTGTCATCCTAATGTCCTAAACTCCTCATCAAAAGATGCCAAATTAATCTATATAACTAGTGCGATTCCAATTAAAACTCCAACAGGATATTTGTAAGTAGTGTAATGTAAGAAAAGTCTATAATAATTATGAATATCAAAGAACTTGTCTCACCAGATAGAAAAACATGCCATAAAGTTCCAGTAATCACAACTATGTAATTAATACAAAAACAAGCATACAAATCAATGGGAAAAAACCAATCTAGTCTCAGGTCCAACTAGCTATAAAATTTCAGTGCATTCATTCAACAAATATTTATGGAATACTGTTCTAGAATCAGTGTATACAGCAATGGGAGGGAGAGGGGAGACAAAAATTCTTGTTCTCATGGTGCTTATGTTCTAATGGAGAGAAAGAAAATTGAGTAGAAATACTGAATATGTTTTAATTATTTTTTTAAAAGGAAGGAAAGCTGCTACCAACCTAACAGAAATAACCACTCTTGATACATATTTTCTTTCTATACATACATTCACAAAACAGTGGCCTACCCCACATTTTTCCCCCAACAAAAGTGAGATCCTACTATATTTCCTTTCTCCCCCATTCAATAAACAGCAGAGCACCACATATTGACGTTTAGGTCATGATGTACAGAAAACAAACAGACAATGGATGGTCCTATAAAATTATTATTGAGCTGAAAAATTCCTATCACCTAGAGATGTCTTAACCATTGTAATGTCTTAATGATGCATTACTCATGTGCATGTCATGTTGCTGGTATAAGAAACCTACTGAACTGCCAACCAAATAAAAATCTAGCACATACAATGGTGTACAGTGCATACTATTTGATACTAAATGATTATATTGGTTTATTTATTACACTATATTTTTTGTCATGATTTTAGAGTGTACTCCTTCTACTTTTTTTTTTTTTTGAGACAGGGTCTCGCTCTGTTGCTAAGGCTAAAGTGCAGTGGCATCAGCCTAGTTCACTACAACCTCAAACTTTCCATGCTCAAGCGATCCTTCTGCCTCAGCCTGCCTAGCAGCTGGCATGTGCCACCATGCCCAACTAATTTTTTTTATTTTTAGTAGAGATGAGGTCCCACTATTGCTCAGGCTGGTCTGAACTCCTGATCTCAAGGGATCCTCCCTCCTCCACCTCCCACAGTGGTAGGATTAAGGGCATGCCCGGCCTCCTTTTACTTATTTTTTTAAAAAATAAGTTAACCATAAAACAGGCAGGTCTTTCATGAGGTATGCTAGAAGAAGTCACTGTAATCATAGGAGATGACAGTTCCATGCATGTTACTACCCCTGAAGCTTCCAGTGGGACAACAGAGCTGAAAGACAGTGATACTGATAATCCTGACCCTGTGTAGGCCTAGACTAATGTGTGTGTTTGCATCTTAGTTTTAAACAAAAAAGTTTAAAAAGTAAAAAAAAAAATTAAATTTAAAAATGCCTTATAGAAAGAAACTGTTTTTTTGTACAGTTGTACAATGTATGATTTAAGTTGAGTGTTACTACAAGATACAGGGTTTTTTAAAGTCTACAGTAGTATCTAGTGGGCCTCCACATTTATTCACCATTCACTCCCTGACTAGCCCAGAGCAATTTCAAGACCTACAAGCTACATTTGCCATTTTTCACTTATCAGTGAACTATCATTAAAGTGGATTTATAAATGTAGAAATTTCCTATTATGAATACATTTCCTTATCTGGTTTTATCAACTTTATAATTTATACAAAATAAAATTCATAATTTATTTACAATTCAATAAGCTTTGAAAATTCAAATGCATAAAGTTCTGTGACATTCACCACAACTAAGAAATAGAACATTTTCATGCCTTCAAAAGGTTCCTTCATGATTTTTTCACAATAAATCTCTTCCATTTAATGACGACTTCTGATCTGACTTCTGTCATTAGTTTTGCCTTTCACAGAATGTTACTGGAATAGATTCATGCAGTATATAGTCTGCTGTGTCTGACTTCAATAACTTAGTAGAAAGATATAGAGACTCCTCCTTGTTGCAGAATGTATCAGTAATTTGTTCCTTTGAATAGATACATCACAGTTTGCTTACCAATCTACTGGGTAATGGACATTCACGTTATTTCTAGTTTTCATCTATTATGAATACAGCTGGTTGGAACATTTATGTGCAAGTCACTTTGTGTTCACTTTGTTTTCCCTGCCAACAATACCCTTCCCACTACCTATATGAATTCTACCTATCCAAGTCCTCTTCGTCCCTCAAGGCACAGCATAAACACTAGCCCTACATGAAATGCTTCATGACTTCAAAGCTCTCGTTAATTTCTTCCTTTTTGAAACTTCCATAGTACTATCAACCACTCACATTTGACAATACCATGAGATACCCTTCAATTTTATGATTGGTCACCTGCCTTTGAAGTCTAATCAGAATATAAGCTTCCTGAAAACAAACGGTCATACAGCAAATCCCATGGAGTTTCTGAAGCACTTAGCATAGTACTGATCAACAGTACAATGATCAGGTCTTACTGATTACTTGTACACATAATTATTCCATCATTTCCTAACTCAGGAACATAACATAATTTATAAGTATCTTCCACATAAAACTCTTGTCATATAGCAATCTGCCCTTTCCTTCCTTATTAACACCACTTCATTTTCATTGCTCCAATGAGCCCAATAAGGTTCACTACTCATAAGTTCATTCCCTTCTGTATACTTTCCTTACCCAAGGGATTTCCTTCTGACATCCCTGATAGCTATTCAAATTCTGCCTACCCTTCAGAGACCAGGTCAAGTCACATTTCTTCAAAAAACAAAACAAGAAAACCAAAACACACTCCTCTAACCACACTGAATTTCTCTGTTCTACTAACCTTACTTTTAGACTCATAATTTGAAAATCTACCATACTATGTCTTAAATTATCCTATAATCATTGCATATACATTGATTTTGCCTAACCAATTAGGGGCTATGAAGCATTTCCTATAACAATATTTCTTTTTATATACTTTAGGATAAATAATAAGCACAAAATAGCTCTTCTTTTTTGTTGTTTCTTTGTTTTTGAGACATGGTCTCACTCTGTTGCCCAGGCTAGAGTGCAGTAGTGTCATCATCATAGCTCACTACAACCTCAAACTCCTAGGCTCAAGTGATCCTCCTGACTCAGCCTCCCAAGTAGCTGGGACTATAGGCTCACACCACCATGCTGGCTAATATGCCAATTTTCTGTAGAGATGAGGTCTCCCTGTGTTGCTCAGGCTGGTCTCAAACTCCTGGGCTCAAGTAATCCTCCCGCCTTGGCCTCCCAAAGTGCTAGGATTACAGGCGTGACCCACCATGCCAGGCCAAAATAACTATTCTTAAAAGAATGCTAGGGAATACAAAGGCTGAATGGTCCAACATAGTTTCATGAAGATTAGATCTAAATAATGTTTTAAAACAAAAAGAATTAGCCAAGAATTAGTATGCAGTCTAAGAAGAACTGCATGCAGAAGTTAAGCTATCCTGAGGAACTAATTTTCAGGTATAAGATTAGTGAGTACCTAGTGCAGGCATTGGCAAATTTTTTTTGTAACATGCCAGATAAATATTTTGAGCTTTGCTTGCCACACAGTCTCTGTCACAACATCTAACTATGCCACATAAGCAGCCATGGACAATATGTAAACAAATCAGCATGGCTTTGCTCCAATTAAACATTCTTTCCAAAAACAGTGTTGGGCCACATTTGGCCTGTGGGCTATAGTTTGCCAATTCCTGAACCAGTCTAGAAGTGGTTTTAAAACTTTTTTTCTGTTTTGAAAGAAGTACATTTTTTGCAATCAAATCTTAAGCAGAGTTCCAATCCAAAAAAACACAGTTGTTCTGGTTAAGCAGAAAAGGGGAAAAATGATTGTATAGAATGGCTCACTAGACCTTCTCCTGGCACCCACTTTTCCTTACCCAAAGCTCTGTAGATTACAATTGGAATGTGTCTACACCCATAATTTTCACAGATAAGGAAATAGACACAGAGGGGACAAGAATTTATATACTATCTCAACAAAAACTAGAGCCAGTATTAAAATTAAAATTTAGATTTTCACCTCTGATTGCATTCTCTAACCATAAAACAACAATAGTTAGCTTGAGGAGTTAGTCACAAATAAATTGGAAAGGTAAAGCACTTTATTATGATTTGTAACTTCTGATAAAGCCTTAGTATTTAACTGTGGTTGGATCTGAAGATTTTTTTTTTTTTCTTTTTTTTTGAGACAGAGTCTCACTGTCTTGCCCGGGCTAGAGTGCCGTGGCGTCATCATAGCTCACAGCAACCTCAAACTCCTGGGCTCAAGCGATTCTCCTGCTTCAGCCTCCCGAGTAGCTGGGACTACAGGCACGTGCCACCATGCCCGGCTAATTTTTTTCTATATATTTTTAGCTGTCCAATTAATTTTTTTCTATTTTTTGGTAGAGACGGGGTCTTGCTCTTGCTCAGGCTGGTCTCGAACTCCTGAGCTCAAACGATCCGGATCTGAAGATTTAAACCACAGACATATCTTTTTGGTCCTGTCAAGAATCTTTGTACTTAAATCCATCTGTTATATGTCAAACAGGTCCAAGCAAAATTCCACAATTGTGAAGGAGGTATAACAGTAACAAGATTGTGACCCTTGCTATAAAACCATTATTAGCAATTTTATAGCCCTAAATTTGTCTATTTTTCATATTTTTACAGGTTACTGCTAAACTGCAATATGAGAAGCTGCCAAACTAAAAGACAATTCACTAGAAAGAATCAATGACTTGCTTTAAAACAGAATTTTCAAAGCACATACGAAAGGAATAACTACTTATAGGCCATAACAGAGAATTTTCAAACAGAATATTCATTCAAGATCATCAATGAAAGAGAAAACTTACACATTAAAAAACTGACTGATTTTCATATCCAGAGTAGAATACATCTGACTCCAAAATATAACCCTAACAATTTCTGACATTTTTGCTGCCTAAGTTGCACGTAGATGTCTTTAAAATAAACCTGCACTGATGAAGGGTAGACAGGACAAACTATGAAAATTTTAAAATAAATAGTAATAACTGGGAACAAGATAGGAGCATGGACACAATATCATTAAAGCTCTAGAACATTTCAGTGTGTATTATCCTAACTAACGGTAAATACGAGGTAGTTTTTTGAGCTGAAGGATAAGAACCATGTAGAAAACATGTACTACATACACTCTAAGCAGATCCATTTTAATCAATTAAATTTGGGGGGAAAAATGTTTCATAATGTGCCAAAATGCTGTCGCCTTATCTTTATATTATAGTGGTACATAGTTCTATGGCTGATTATAGGTTTCTAGAACTCCTAAATATTTTGATGATTTTCTTAAATGAATGAGAGAGTGAATCAGAAAGCTCACCAAATCATAGTTAAATAACACACAGGCTTATAGTATACATTGCTGTCCACAATTAAAAATGGATTAGAGAATATGAATAATGAATTACTTAAGTTTCTTTCATATGCATAAAACATACTTATTTCTTTTCACTTTTGCAGGTATTGTTATTAGGAATCAGAAATAAGGTCATTATTTTAAGCTAATATAAGCTAATTATTTTAATATTTAAAAAATAATATTCATTTTTGTCTCAACAGTAGGATTGTTTCTGACTATAAAACATAATGTTCAGAGTTCTGATCAGCTCCTTAAGTCACTATAAGATAGAAACACCTGTAGCAAATAAAGAATAAAGCAAGCCTTGTAGGGGATAATGTTAAAAATTTAAATTAAATAATATTAATTAAAGTACTAAAATGAAGAACAGTGAGATAGACAATTTGAAACAAGTTGCATTTTATAGTACTTTCCCATAGTTGTTAGTAAATATGAGTGTCTGATTTCAGATTCAATAATTTAAAATTATTTTATTAGAAATTACACATAACCTACAGGGTCAAACAGCTTAAACCAGAACATTTTAAAAATAAAGAGGCTTTCATAACATGTAACATAAAATCAAATGCATACAACAATTAAAATTACAAAGAATACTGTTCTTAACTGTTCTAAGAAATGTCAACAGAAAATTTCATGTCAAAATAATGCTATGGGCAATCAGTGTACTGCTGTTCCTGCAAGATAAAACATGTGTTTTTCTGACTATTCAGAGCAATAAAATTGGAAAGGTACAAAATAATATCTCAATAATACAATGAAATTTCTATCGCATGTGAAACATTATTTCCTTTCATGGTAACAAACATTCTTCTGTGGCTCCAATCAATATAGAGGCAAATCATGCACTAAGAGATAAAAATGAAAATTACAGAAAATGCTATATGACCTTAATTAGTAAAGAAATAACAGTTCTGTTACCTAGGGTAAAAGACAGGAGTTCAGGATGTCACAAACAGGTTAAAGCCTCTATGATCAAGTAATATTCTCTGATTCACTACTTTGTTACTTGTGTGGGAGTGTAGCAAAAGGATTATTGCTAATCCTTTAACTGTGGATAATGATTTATTGAACAATTCCTATAAATTCCTACTGTGACCACAAAATCACATCTTCATAGACCAAGATATTTCCCTATTAGAAAACAAAATTCAAATGTTTAAAACTACACATACATTCACACAATTAAATCAGATTAGAAATTGATTTGTATGTATTCAGTAAAAACTTGGAGTATTTACAGCTTTTTTTTATTTTAATATTAGATAAGTTTAAAGTATGGCCCTTGCATGTAGGTATCAATCAAGAGCAGTGACAAAATTTAAAAATACTTTTTCAAATAGTTGAGCTTCATTCAGAGAAATAGAGAAGATATTAGAATGGGGTTAAGTGCATCTTTTGTCAGTAACGTATGTTGCTCCCTTTGGCCTCATAAACAAGCTGCTCCTTTTTGAATAAAGCAGACCTTCAATTTAAATTTATGGAAAGACTAAAGCAGGAGAGCCTGCACTCACAATTTTAATAACCTATTAAGTTGCGACTTCAGATTCATTTTATAACCATGCTCCTCAGGGAGCTATGCTATCTGGATAAAGATAAAATTTTTTTCCTTTAAAGATAAATAGCATCATTAATCTGCAACATTTCTTTTCTATTATCTTTCGAAATGAGGAGTTATTTTGTTCTGATCTTGAGGTAATTAGCCTTCATTCACTAGCCCGAAAATGTCTGTGTTCTGAAAATTAAAAATGTGTCATTAAGTGGAATTTACCATAATGTCATTTATCTTTATATAGTTCATCAGTGACAGCAATGGGCCTGGGAATCCATCAGCTTTTACCAAGGAAGCATTAAAACAAATTGAAAAACAGAATAATCCCAGGCACTCTTTAACACAGTCAAAGCCATTTGGGTAATTAAATAGTGGTATTTAAAGTTTTAATTTAGATTTTTCCCTCTGTTCATCAGTAGTCAAATGAGATGTTCATATTCATAACTGTTTGTAATAAAAGGTTTCATAAAGCAAACAGAATATCAATGTTATTAAAATTTAATATAACACAGGGAGAGGTTTAATTTACAAAATAAAGTTTTTATTTTCCTGCATCCTAATTTCTAAGATTACTTCAGAAACGCCTCTTCCTTCAACTATTTAAGTTGCAATACTGGCTTCATAAAGACTGGTAATTCAATGTCCAAATAACCACAAAAAGGTGTATGACTAGAAATTCAACTTCATTATTGCTAATGTTGGGGAACAATAATATCTTCTTCACTTTAAATTTGTTTTCACTAACGACTTCCCTCCAACAATTACCGTGCAGAATTATCAGACATAATTATGAAAATAAACTCTGGCTTGACAAACTAAAACCAGAGAAAATAAGAATAAAATAAGCAATTGCTTTAATTAATTTAATTAATAAAGGATTAAACTGATAAATAAGAATTAAAAAAAACAAGAATCTTGTGGTATGGTAGGAGAGCACAAAGGCATTCTGTTACCAGATTAATTCTACTCATATGTTGACCAGGGAAATAACATATGACTTAGAAACGTAGCTCAAAAATTATATTCTTATTTAAGATATTAAAAATACATTGAGTAGACTTCTAAAAGGCACAACATAATGAAATCAGTTGAAAAAGCTAAAACTGTCATAAAAATGCTTCATAAGTATAACAAGTCCAAAATGCAAAGCTCAGTCCACATAATAAAAGCATTCACTACTTCCCTTTCTGTATACCAAATACCATCTTTGTAAATAGTTCCTTAACATAAGAACATTTCAACATAAAGATTAATTTAATGTAGCATTGCTCACAACGAGAACTGAAAAACTTTAGAAACAATCAAGTTTATAATAAGGAAAGGAAAGGCAATCCAAAGAAGTGAAAACTTGGAATATTTGTACAATGGGTCAAAAGCATCACAGCTAGGACTAGAATCCATGCATCCAGCCTATTCTTAAGCCATCTGCCTTACAGATCAATGAATCTAAAACATTTATTCAATAACTAAAGTGTACAATCACCAGATAAATAAACAAACAGATTACCAACAACAAGCACATTCTGAATTTGACAGTGTGTTAAAAGTTTTCAGGCAGTATTAAGATCCTTTTAACAAGAAGGGTGTTTTTCTTTTCTTGGCCTTAAATGATCTGCTTTTAAAATTTTACTAGTATTTCCCACACTAGCATATTTACCATGATAATTTCTAAGCATTTCCTTCTATATCCCTGGACCTGCAGGTGTTTTGTTATAGCTTGTCATTTCAGCTAAAATAGTCGCTTACCTTCTTTAAACAAGGAAGAGACTGGTCAGGCCAGGCTGAGGCACTAATGACATTTATCTTCAAAACTGCATGGCAGCTGGATCTCTTTTGGTGTAATTAAATTCACCATACAGTTTGAAATTAAATATTGGTCACATATAAATTCCAGAAAAAATTCAAGCTCTAATAAACAATGAGATTATTCTCATTATTCCTTCTGCAGACTAAACATCACTAAAACAATTTTTTTAGAAAAAAATTGTGCACAAAAGTATATATGTACTTGTAATAATGTCTATAGAACTAAAAACAATTGAAAATCTGAGGGAATAGTTCAATAACATCTGAAACACCCACTCTGTGTATTCCACTCTATGTATATAGAATATCATACAGCTATTAGAAAGTCAAGCTCTTGATCAATTAATCAAGGAATTATCTAGTACTAGTGAAAAAAGTATGTCTCAGAGATGTATAAACAATGACTGCAAAACTGTTGGGGGTGGGGCGTTTCAATGTTCTTTATATAACCATGGAGAAAGGTATAGAAGGAAGGATATATGAGGTGTAAACACTGGACTGCTGTTCCTGTAAACATATAAAGGCTGTTCACATTGTGTGTTTAAGGGTCAAGGAAGAAAAGAGGGGGAGGAAAGCATTAACATTTTCTTTATAAATCCTGAGCAATTCTTCCAATAAGGTGACTTATGTATTCTATTAGGGACCCTAACATAAGACTAAGCTACCTTAAGCTGATACAAGAGCCTTAGAGTTCCACTGTTGGTAGGAACATTTACTAAGATCTTCTAATTTCCATTTAGTCCAAATGATACAGACAGCCAACTCAAAAAAAAAAAAAAAAGAAAGAAAGAAAGAAAAGACAAGACAGTTGTTTTACATTTATAGTTTTCTTTTAAGAAAAACTAAATTTTTAAAATATCTGTTCTTTTCTAAAATAAGTGTATTTTTTTCCCCAAAAGCATTTTTTAAAGAAATCATGAGCTAATACACATGTCAAAACAGGGGAGGGAGATCAATGATGTGATGCACGGAACAAATGAATGAAATGATAAACCTTGTTCATTATTAGACAATAGCCTTCATAAATCTTGGGGTTTTTTATGTTTTCTTACCATACAAAAAAGATCTACGATACAAGATTACGATGGACGGTATGGGGGAGACAGAGTTTGAGAAAGGATACAATATAATGCCATAAATACTAAATGTTCATCGATGTGGTTCTTTCAACTTGATAAAGTACAGCCTCTTATATGAGTTTCTTGAAGGCCCACAGCTTCAAATGCAGACTTTTAGGTGTCATTCTCCATGTCAAATGGCAACCAGTAGTCACACCAACTGTCAGTTTGATGAGTACTCTCTTAGCATTCAAGGATAAAGTGCACATATACACCGCCCTTCCTGACAAAAAAGAGGCCAGGGAGATGAGAGCCAGCCACTAGAGGGAAGACAATCAAGCTGGCAGGAAAGGACTGGAAACTGGCTATGACAACAAACCAGAGAGCCAGGAAAGGGGAAAAGATGCTTGTTCACTCTAAGGCAAAAACGTAAAAGAAAAAAAAAAAGAGAGAGAGAAAAGGAAAAAAAGAAAAAAACAGCTATCATATAGCGTGGAGTCAAATGGAGAGAAAAAACTTGTCCTTGGTGGATAAAAAAGAGATTAATAATCTACAAAGCCTTCTGACTTCAGGCATAACTACCTGCCCAAGTAATCAGCCTACTAAATAATCCTCAGCACCAACATTTCCACTCCAACATCTTCTCTCCTGTAGATGTTCCTACCTAACCACTTCCCACACCTCTTCAGAATCCTAATGTTGTTAGAAGGCCATTGATTTTCCTCATAAACACAACTATCTCTTGTACTGCCCAACCTGATTTATTCAATCATGCAATCAAGAAGTATTTACTGAGTGTCTAACCAGGTACTGTTCTAGGTCCTAGGGATATAGCAATGAAATAAAAATGTTTCTGCTTTAACGGGTAGAGTGAAACCATTAAATACATACACACATATGCACATAAAATATATAAGGTGGTGTAGTAATGAAAAAAAATAAAATAGGGAAAAGGGGTTAGAAAAAGATGGGGTTAGGGCTAGGTGGAGATGCTATTTCATACAAAACAGTCAGAGAAATTCTCTGATAGTCTCACAATTGAGCAGAGATCTTAAGGAAGTGAGGAAGATAGCCATATAAATATTGAGAGAAAAGCATATCCAATAGAGGGCATAGTAAGTACAAAAGCTCTAAGACAGTAATGTATCTGGAACTTTTAAAAAAGAGCAGTAAATGTGGCTAAAGCAGAATACTGATATCACCTATTGATAGATGATAGCATTTCTATGATCAGAATGATGACAATGAACCAGATCATACATAGCGTTTTACACCATAAAATGAATGAGTTTTGTGGAAAGAAATGACATCATCTGACTTGTGTTTTTAAGCGATCTCTCCAGCTACTGGGTAGAGAAAGGCAGAGCAACAAACTTGGACACTACTGCAATAGTTCCAGGGCTGGGGAACCTGTAGCCTTGTAGCCACATGTGAGCTTCTGGATTCCTTTGGTTGAATCCAAATTTTACAGTGCAAATCCTTTTAATAAAGGATTTCAATAAAGTCTTAAAAAGAAATGAAATACTGATACATGCTATGCTGTAAATGAACCCCAAAGACATTAGGCTAAGTGAAAAAACAAAGACACAAAAGGATAAACAGTGTATGCTTTCACTTATATAAGGTGCCTAGAAGAGTCAAATACATAAAGTACAATAGTGGGTGTGAGGGGCTGAGGGGTGGGAATGATGATGAGTTACTACTTGATGGGTACAGAGTTTCAGTATAGGATGATGAAAAGGTTCTGGAGATGGATAGCAGTAATGGTTGTATAACAATGTGAATGTACTTAATGTCACCAAACTATATACTTAACAATGGTCAAATGGTAAAATTTTATGTAAGGTATATTTTAATAAAAAGTAAGTACATAATGATATGAAAAATAAGAGATATAGGTAATCCAGTTTAGAAAGATCTTTCTGAAAATTGTTATGAATGCTTTATTTACATAGTATCCATAAACAGGGAAATGATTAAATAATGACACATGTACACTGTGGAATATTACACAGTCATTTAAAAATGTATTAAAGTATACTAGTGGTGTTAGAGGTTAAGAGTATATAATATGATCGCATTTTTCAAGCAAAAAATGTGTCCTAAACCAAGTGTGTGTATGTATAAATGAATATTTGGGTATGGATGTGTAATTTAGGAAAAGTACAGGACACACAAAAGTACTAACACAAGTTATTTTGGGGTAAGAGAATTGTGCAAGTGGAGGGTAGCAAAAGTAAAAAAGCAAAATAAAAAGATCATACTAAAACAAATATAAATGATACAGTCTCATGAATGTAAAATTATATGTACTAGCACAAAAATTAGAGTACAATTCCAGTATATTCTAACTATTATTAAGTACAAAAAGATGTTATTTTTCCACCATGCTGCATGATGATAACTATGCATGATGGCTGGTCTTCTAGAATCATCCACATAATAATCACCTTAATGGGAATTTAAGAGGGGCTTTTGCTGGTTATCAGATGACTGATTTTAAAAGAGATGGATTATCATTCAAAATATCAGCAATCTAGGCACTTGCTCTATCTTGTTTCGTCACCCACTCCTGACAAATGTACCAACATTCAACATTCGATTCAATGTACTTGGGCTAAACTGATTTGGTTTTCTTTCTTTCTTTCTATTTTAAGAGATAGGGTCTCGCTCTGTCACCCAGGCTGGAATGCAGTGGCATGAGTATAGCTCACTGTAACCTCCAACTCCTGGGCTCAAGTGATCCTCTCACCTCAGTCTCCTGAGTAGCTAGGACTACAGATGAATGCTACCACAGCCAGCTAATTTTTTTTTTTTTTTGTGGAGAGAGGGTCTTGCTGTGTTGCCCAGGCTGCCCTTAAGCAATCCTCTCACCTTGGCCACACAAAGCACTAGGATTACAAGTGTGAGTTACTGCACCCAGCCTAATATAGTTTACAATGAAAATATTTTATTTATTATAGTATCATTAATAATGACTATATTGAGCACTTAGTAGTAACTAAGTGCTTTACTATTTCAGGTATTAACAGTGATTCCATCATTATTATTATTATTTCATAAATGAGGAAATCAAAACTTAGATGTTGTCTTAGTCTGTTTTGTGTTACTGTAACAGAGTATCAGAGACTGGGTAATTCATGAAGAACAGAAATTTATTTCTCACACTTCTGGTGACTGGGACATCCAAGATCAAGGGGCTGGCATCTTGTGAGGGCCTTCTGGCTGCATCATCCTATGGTGAATGGGGGAAGAACAAAGGGAGGGAGGGAGAAGGAAGGAGAGGGCATTCATGCTCAAGAGGGGGTTGAATATGTCTTTTTAAAATGAACCCACTCCTACAATAATTGTATTAATTGACTCATGAGGACAGAACCCTCAATACCTAAACACCTCTTAAAGGTGCCACCTTCCAACACCTCCACATTGGGGATCAAGTTTCCAACACATGACCACATGGGGGATACATTCAAACCATAGCAGATGTGTTATATAACTTGCCCACAGTCACCAAGAAAATTCAAGGTCTACCCTAATGGAAAAACCCATGCTCGGTTAAGAATATTATTTCTTCTAGGCCGGGCGCAGTGGCTCACGCCTGTAATCCTAGCACTCTGGGAGGCCAAGGTGGGTGGATTGTTTGAGCTCAGGAGTTCGAAACCAGCCTGAGCAAGAGCGAGACCCCGTCTCTACTAAAAATAGAAAGAAATTAATTGGACAACTAAAAATATATAGAAAAAA
>CAUYRB010021783.1:0-25396 GCA_963574695.1 Propithecus perrieri | reverse complement strand
GCAAAGCTGATAGACGAAGAAAGAGAACTTGATTTTTTTATATATATATTTTTAGTTGTCTGATTAATTTCTTTCTATTTTTAGTAGAGACGGGGTCTCGCTCTTGCTCAGGCTGGTTTCGAACTCCTGAGCTCAAACAATCCGCCTGCCTTGGCCTCCCAGAGTGCTAGGATTACACTTATTTAGTCTTTATAAGTTTAGCTAATGCGTGGTGAATTTCACTGGTAGATTTTTCTGATCATTATACTTGATCGTGCTGTATTATTTTGAATACCTATTTAGCTTTATTTAGCTAATGTCTTCTTTCAATTTATACAACTATGAATATAAGTGAAAAGGGCAAAAACTAGAAAAATATCTAACACTAGACACGGGAGGATGATCAGATACAGGAGACTTCATATACTGCTGACTAATGGATTTACAAATTGCAATAACCCCCAAATTCCTTTCTTAGATGTATATCCCAAAGGATGGACATACACAGCTCCATAAGTGATTCTGCTTGATGTCTTCACTGTAGTTTATTCGTGTTGACAGAGAGTTAGAAGCCTCCTGCATATCCATCAGTTGGAGAGGAAATAGGTAAAATACGATGGATCTGCAACATGGAGGATTTTTCAGCAATAAAAAGCAAAGCGTAAGGTAATATTTTGGGAAAGTATCAGAGTAGGAAGCACCAAGAATCTGTCTCCCCTCCTAGACAACAATTGCAATGGTAGAATCTATCTGATGTAACAACTTTGAAACTCTGGAGTCTATTGAAGGTGTGAAATTTCCAGGGGAAGCCTTGCTTGGTAAATTGAAGTTAATTTCATCTAATTCTACTTATTAGTACATTAGCAGCTACCCACTCCTCACCTCTCAGCCCCACAGCAGGCAGATGTGCACATGTCCCTGTAGCAGCTTACATGCAGCTTGCAGGAGACAGGGTGGGCCCAAACGACGCTGTCCTCCAAATATCGTACTTTGATTATTGATCGCTGCTTCTGATAAAAGAAGTGCAGACAATGAGGCTGTAGCCATTGTTTTCACATCTCTTCTTATTATTTAAAGCCCCTCCCCCTCTGGCTGAAGTGATCTCTAGGAAATTTAGGAGACCAGTGCCTCTTCCTCCTTTCATTTTTGTCTTTTTCTTCTTTTGAGAGACAAATATGAAGACTAGGGTATTCGAAAGCAGCTTCATTTATGGAGAAACTTAGACAGTCCTTATTCATAGTCAGTGGTAGGCACAAGCTCAGAAAAGACCTAGGGACATCATAAATTTATGCCTTAAGCTGATCTTTGGCACAGGGAGAGCCTATAACTGTGAAAAAAACAAAACAAAACAAAAAAGCAAAAAAGAAATCACAAGTATACAAAGAAACAGGATAGTGTGTTGCATTCAAAGGAAAAAAAAATAAACCAACACAGTCTGTCCCTGAAGAAGACCTGAGGATAGAACTACTAGACAAAGACTTTAAGATAACTGTCTTAAAGATTCTCAGAGAACTAAGAGAAGATATGGAGAAAGTCAAGAATATGATATATGAACAAGATGAAAATGTCAATAAAGTAAAAGCCTCAAAATAAACCAAAAGGAAATTCTGGAGCCAAAAAGTAAAATAACTAAAGTAAAAATTCGCTAAAGGAATTCAAAGATAGATTTGAGCATGCAAAAGGAAGAATCAGCTAACTTGATGATGGGACAAAGGAAATTATCAAATCTGAGAAACAAAGAAAAACATATCAAGAAAAGTGAACAGAGCCTAAGTGAACTGTGAGACACCATCAAGGGTCCTGTGAGACAACAACATAGATGTTATGGAAGTGTGAGAAGGCTAAGAGAGGGTGATAGGAGCAGAGAGAATATTTGAAGGAATAATATGTGAAATATCCCCTGAATTGATGAAAATCATGAATATAAATGTCCAAGAAGCACAATGAACTTCATAAAAAATGAACTTGAGAATCACAAGAATCATCCTTGTGATTTTGATTTGCATTTCCCTGAAAATTAGAGATGTTGAGCATTTTTTAATATGTTTGTTGGCCATTAGTCTATCTTCTTTTGAAAAGTTTCTCTTCAAATCCTTTTCTCAATTTTTAATGGGGTTGTTTGATTTTTTCTTGCTGATTTTCTTGAGTTCTATATAGATTCTAGTTATCAGCCCTTTACCAGCTGTGTAACATGCAAATATTTTCTCCCATTCTGTAGGGTGTCTGTTTGCTCTTGTGATAGTTTCCTTGGCTGTGCAGAAGCTTTTGCATTTGATCAGGTCCCATTTATTTATTTTAGTTGTTGTTTTTGCTGTGATTGCCTTCAGGGTCTTCTTCATAAACTCTTTGCCTAGGCCAGTGTCTATAAGAGTTTTTTCAGCATTTTATTCTAGAATTCTTATAGTTTCATGCCTTAGGTTTAAGTCTGTTATCTACCATGAGTTGATTTTTGTGAGAGGTGAAAGGTGCAGACCCTGTTTCAGTCTTCTACATGTGGCTATCCTATTTTCCCAGCACCATTTATTGAATAAGGATTCTTTTCCCCAGTGTATGTTTTTGTCTGCTTTGTCAAAGATTCGATGACTATATGAGGATGGTTTTATATCTAGGTTCTCAGTTCTGTTCCATTGGTCTATGTCTCTGTTCTTGTGTGCCAGTACCATGACGTTTTAGTTACTATAGCCTTGTGGTTGATCTCTAGTGAGAATGGCCTTTATAAAAAAGTCCCAAAACAATAAATGTTGATGTGGATGCAGAGAGATAGGAACACTCATACATTGCTGGTGGGAATGCAAACTAATGTAACCTCCGTGGAAAGTAATATAGAGATACCTCAAAGAGCTACAAGTAGAACTACCATTTGATCCAGCAACCCCATTACTGGGCATCTACCCAAAAGAACAAAAGACATTCTATATAAAAGACATCTGTACTAGAATGTTTATAGCAGCACAATTCACAATTGCAAAGATGAGGAAACAACCCAAGTGCCCATCAATAAATAAGTGGATTAATAAAATGTGGTATATATATACCGTGGAATTCTACTCAGCCACTAAAAACAATGGTGATATAGCATCTCTTATATTATCCTAGATAGAGCTGGAACCCATTCCACTTGTGAAGTATCACAAGAATGGAAAAACAAGCACCACATGTACTCACCACCAAGTTGGTATTAACCTATCAACACTTAAGTGCACATATAGTAATAACATTCATTGAGTGTTGGGCAGATGGGAGGGGGGAGGAGGAGGTGGGTATAGATACACCTAATGGGTGTGGTGTGCACCATCTGGGGGATGGACATGCTTGAAGTTCTGACTCTGGTGGGGCAAAGGCAATATATGTAACCTAAACCTTTGTACTCCTGTAATATGGTGAAATTAAAGAAAAAATTTTAAAAAAAGAAAAAAGAAAATAAAATAAAAAAATATTATTGGTATGGAGTAAGGGTCCAACTTTATTCTTTTACATGTGGCTATCCAGATGTCCCACCAACAACTGTGATAGAGACTATTCTATCCCCATTGATGGTCTTGGAACACTTGTTGAAAATCAATTAACTATAGACACATGGTTTTATTTCTGGACTCCCAACTCAATTACACTGATCTATATGTCTTTACTTGTATCAATAACACACTTTCTTGGTTACCATTGTTTTGTAATACATTTTAAAATCAGGAAGTGTAATTCATTCTATTTTGTTTTTATTTTTCAAGATTGTTTTTGGCTATTCTGGGCTCCTTGAAATTCCATATGAGTTTTTTATAATAAGCTCATCAATTTATACAAAGAAATAAGCTGGGATTCCAATAGGAATTGCATCGAATCTGTAGACCATGTGGGGGAGTACTGTCATCTTAACAATATTAAACTTTCTAATCCATGAACATAGGATGCCTTTCCAATTATTGAAGCTTTCTGTAATTTCTTTCAAAAATGGTTTTAGCTTTTAGAGTATAAGTTTTGTATTTTTTCAAAAATATTTTTCTATGTATTTGATTCTTTTTGATGCTATCTTAAATTGATTTTTTTTTTTTTGCTTATTTCATTTTTGGAACATTTATTACAAGTGCATAGAAATATAATTTAATTTTGTATATTGATCTTGCAACCTTGTTTAGCCCATTTATTAGTTCTAATAGTTTTTTTAGTGGATTCCTTGGGACTTTCTATATACAAGATCATGCCATCTACAAATAGAGATAGTTTTATTTCTCCTGTCAAGTCTGGATTTTTTTAAAAATTTAATTTTCTTGCCTGACTTCTCTGATTAGAATCTCTAGTACAATGTTAAATAGAAGTGGTAAGTGAAGATAACCTTGTCTTCTTCCTGTTCTCAGAGGTAAAGAACCCAGTTTTTCGGTATTATGTATGTTGTTGTGACCTTTTTGTAGACCTTTATCCGGTTGAGGAAGTGTCCTATTCCTATTTTTTTGAGTGTTTTCATTATAGAAAGATGTTAAATTTTGTTTTCTTACTTTTGCAACTCTTCTGTACTATCATTTGCATATAGTATTCATTAAGTAATAAGTGCCATTGATATATGCATGAATAGATAAATAAAATCAGAGTTAAATGAAGAAGTAATTTCATTAATGGTTGCAAGGTAAAGCGAAAAAATAGATGATCGTCTTTAAGTGATTGTACTTCCTTAAATCTTACTTCACTTTTCACACACAGTATAGAGAAATGGATTGGAATAATATAGTTTTATGTTTTGTCAGATTAATATGGAACTCTGTAATAAATACAAAGCATTAATATTTGAGAAAATATTTTTTTAAATAGAAGATACTTAACTTGAGACCATAATGGAAGTTACACTTTTTATCTGATAAGCACTCATTCTATTTGCAAATCAAACTTATAAAGAGATGGTAAATCTTTAGATTTGTGTTAAACTAGTCAAAAATAGGTGCGGACTCAGGCAGTAATAAGGCTGTTGGTTTAGAAAGGAATCTCTGTGTCAGTTGTTTGTGAAGAAACTTAGTACTCTTGAAGAAAGCAGCCTCTGGTGAAAGCACTCCTTATTTTTAAACAAATTGCCTTTTATCCTTTATTTATTTGGGAGGCTTCTAAAATTGTCCAAGTAGAAAGGAACATTGCTTCTCTTACATAGCAAATATGAGATGAATCTAATTACAGCCCAGCCTGACAGCAACTTTTCAGTCTAGATGCATGTTGCTCACAGTAGCACAGAGAATGGCCAAGGGAGGAGATGTCTATTTGCATTGGATGAAAACGAGTCACTGTTATAAGGGACCAGCTGGCTTCCATTTAGTTTTAGTTTTGCAGGAAATATATATTGGACTTGCTTTTCCTCCCTCTTCCCTTCCTTTTCCTTTTGTTTTTCTTTCTACCTTCTTCCCTCCCTCCCTTCCTTGCTTCCTTCATTCCTTTCTTCCTTCCTTCATTCCTTTCTTCCTTCCTTCCTTTCTTTCCTTCTTCCTTTATTTCTCTTTCTCCTCTCCTTCCTTCTTTCATTGTTTCCATATTTTGTCCATCCCCTTCTTTCTCCTTCATGTACTTTGTCTTTCATATTAACATTCAGTGTCCCTAGCAGTAACTAATAGAGGAGTTGAGAGTACTTGGAGGGGAGGGAGTGGAGAAGAGCCACAGCTGGGAAGACATTCTAATTATTTAAAGACAGGGACAACTACACTTTGAAAAGCACAGGCTTGGATTTGAGTAGGTACATTCTTCTTTTTCCTTGCTTATCTGGAAAGAATTGCAAGTAAGTAAGATGCCCTACAGTAAACAGATGCCCTATCTGTAAGCAGATAACTGAGGATAGAAATTCCTATTAGAAACAAGGTGACTGAAAAGTTTATTTTTAAAACTAAAACACCTTAGAGAGTGAACAAGAGTGCTCTTGATAATTATACCAGGAAAACAGGCATAAACTGGAACTCTTCCGGCAAGCCAAGATGAATGGATAACCTAAATGACTCTGATGGCTGATTTTTTATCTTTCTTTGGGAAGTGAGGGAGAAGGTTGAGAACTGAAAAATTATTACAATTTAAATACAGGTATATTATACTACTAATATATACAGGATTTTGTTTTATTTTGTTTTTGTTATATTTTTAAAGTTTGGATTCTATTATAAGTGATACCTTCTTGGGAGACATTCTCTCTTCTAAGGGACCTCTGAATGCATGCTAGCTGAGAGAAAACAGAAAATGCAAAGACCCTGTGGTAGGAATAAACTTGATAAGTCCCAGGAAAAAATGAGAGGTCAACATGACTGGAGAGAAGTAAGGGTGAGGGTGATGGACATGTGCAGCTCCTACAGGCCTGCTTCTCCTCCCTTCAGAAGGCAACAAAGCATAGAAAAGGGATCCACTTACGGTGTCCCTACCCAAGTCCAGTGGCTACAGTTGCCCCTGCAGGTTTTGTGCCATCAGACTGGGTGTCCAACTTCTGTCTGCCTCAGTCTCTCTAACTGTATCATGGGAAAGGTAATAGAACCCACCTCAAGGAACTGTGGGGCTTAAGTGTGCTCCTACACGTAGGTTCCGAATATCAGCTAGGCATGTAGTAAGTGCCTAAGTGTCATCAAAAAATGTTAGTGGTTGATGTTGTTACTCAACTCAGCAGAGGCAGGAGAGCTTTACCCAAGGAAGGCACAGGAAAGACCCAGGGTTTTACTTGTGAGACTTTAGAAACTGGCGCTGAGTGTTTCTCCCACCACTGGTTCATCTTAGCACAGAGATGACTGATTTTTAAAGATCCTTTACATTCTGAGTGAGTATCCATAGGTCTAGAAGGCTGCTCTGAATTTTTCCAAAGACAGACTTCCAGTTTCAACTTTTAATGACTGAGTACTCGTTTAGATGTCTGAACTCTATAATCCATATCCGTGGACCTCAAATTTTGCCTTGGAGATGTGTGGGATCTTTCCAGAGTTTTGTCCTCCAAATGGTGAGAAACTCAAGAAGTATTCTCTAAAAGAATAATAATAATAATTAATAATAATAATAACAATGCAACCACGAGCAAGAGCAACAGTGATAATTATGAACAGCAGCCAACATTTAATTGACTGTTCCCTTAGTGCCAGCCACCACCTTGCCAAGTGCTTAAAAGATGTCACTTTATTTAATTCTCAAAACAACCACAGCTGTTTAGAGGATTTAGGTAGCACAGCTAAGGTGTGCTGGTGGGGGAGTAGAATCCAAGTGGAAGTCCGCTTCACTCATGCCTGGGCTGTGCTGTCTCTCCATGGGCAAAGGTAGTTCTAGGTCAACAGCAGATATTTTAGGCAGAGTCATCAAAGTCTTTTTTTAGTCTTTTAACCTGCAAATCCTGCAGGAATAGCCTGGCTGATACCTCTGCCTCTGCCAAAAAGGAAATGGCTCCATCTTAAAGTCATCCGGATTTTCCTAGTGCTTATGTCACTCTTGGGAGGTCAGATAAAATAACCTAGGAAAGAGCATCCTCTTCAGGTCACTGAAGCGCTGCAGATGACATCAACCTGGAACTATGTGAGTGACACTCTCGTGACATGTTACGTGCAATGTGCTATTGAAAAGATATAACCTGTTTCCAGAAAATGAGTTTCCATTCAGAGAATCTGTGCCTTGATTAGCAGTGGCAGGAGCAGTACTCTTAATTTTGGTGCCAGGCTGAACTTGTGCCTGGTCAAGTGGCATTGAGCAGTCACCTCATTAGACCTTTACTGTTTCCAGCAAATTCATGGAAAGCCATTACAGGAAAAGAATTGGCTCTGGGTTTGCTACTGCATGAATTTACCCTGTCTTCTATTTGAAGGTGACTAGCACATCTGTTATCAAATTTCAAGGGAAGAGGGACATTAAAACCAATCTAGGGAGGTAGCCTCATGCAGTAGTGACAAGAATGGAAGTCAGTTCCTGATGTCACCAGGTGGGTTCATATCTCAACTTTGGAAATTAATACCTAAATAAATGACTAATTACTCAAAACTCAGTGTTCCTCAGGTTTTTATGTTGTTCTTTTTTATGTTTTGGGGTTTTTGTTTGTTTGTTTTTGTTTTCGTTTGGTATCTAGCATACAAAATTATTGAAAGGATCGATTGGTATTATGGACATGAAAAGGATTAATAGAACCTGTTTGTTGGTTGGCCCAATACCCATTCATGATTCCTTTTGTCCTGGCCCCTTCTAGCTATCAATGGTCATGTGATTCACTTTTGTCCAAAGAAACGAAAGCAGACTTCTTTTTGATGGGCTTCTAGAAAGATTTGTACTATGCTAATAAAAAAGACCTGCCTTTAGCCTCTTTAGTCCCTCTTTCTCACATACACATACTTTTATTAGTTTACTAGAACATAGATATGAGGTCTGCCATACTGCAGCCATCTTGTAACTATGAGTAAATACATTAACACATGAAACTGATTAGAAAAATTCCTGGCACATGGTTGGTTCTACAAAGTGTCAATATTATTAGGATTATTGTCATCATCATCATCATTATCATTATTAACTTTATCATTATTATGAGCATGAGAATAAGGCCTAAATATCATGATAGCAGAGTAAAAAAAATAGAAGTTTCTTGAGTCTGTGATAGTACCGATGAGCCAATTTATAATCTTGAACTGTCTAACTGCTTCTTGAAATATTAAACAAATAACCCTCAATTTTCTAAATTACTGTTACTTAGGTATCCTTTTACTTATAGTCAAATCAAATGCAACCTTAAGTATACAACACAAGATTTGTTAGTTCTTTTTTGTTTTACTATTTTGGACAAAAAGAGTGGCTAATGCCAGAAATCATATTGCAGCATCTCAACCAACTTCTGCTCGAACATTTTCAGTGACTGGAAACTCACTACCTTCCATGGCAGTCTATTCTATATTTGGGCATATCTGATACCTAGAAAGATTCCTTATGCTGAGGTCTGTGTTTCCTGGATTTTTAAAAAATTTTATCTCTGGAAGTCATACTGAACCTGTTGATTCTTTTGTCTGTAGCAGATTCCCAGGGGAGTATATTTACTCTTATTTAACTGTGTATGATTGGTTTGATGGTACAACAGTTGGACACTGGAAGTGATGTAAAATTTTGACATTCTCTTTCACTCTTTCCTCATCTCTCTCAATATTTCTTTTCCCTCCTCATCACTCTTTGTGATAGTACAGGGATGCTCAAGGTTATGTCTTTCTGAATTCTATTTTAGGGTCTAGAGTCCCAGGCTCAAGATATTTCTGTCCCTCCTTTTAAAAGGGATTTTTTCTTGTTTCCATTTGTAGCTAATCGAATATGCTTACTTATGTTGAGATATAAATGATTGCTAACAGTTCCTTTTAAAAATGTTTTAAAACATCAGTTATCTCAACACTGAGAAATCATATTGCCAATGGGAAAAAAAAAAACAACATTCATTTCCTGGTGTCTGACCCAATTTGAGCTGGCCCACCTGCACGCCACAGAGTTCACACATAAATAGAAGAAACAGTGTAAATCCTGAAAGTAGAATCCATAGCTTGATTGTAGGAGTTCATCCTTGGACACACATTTGTAATTATATTCATGCTTGGGCATTGGTCCACCCTCCACCCTCAGGATTAAAACGCACCATCATCCCACTTGGCTGACACCATTCTTAGGAAAATTGGTGCTCATAAATATGTAAGTGAATGAGCTCTTGTGTACATATGGTTTTGGTGGCACCCAGAAACTGATGGAAACCAGACTGGGAAGTGTAAAAGAAGTTAGCTCATCCCCCTAAAGTGTGCTGAACAAGAAGAATGGGAGTGGGAAGGTGTTTTGGGGCGGGGGATAGTACAAATAAAAGTTACCACATCCACCCAAGCAGATTGTCTGACTTCCATGAAGTTTACTTCTTTCTGGCATATGTGTTCTTTTTCGGAGCTAATTGCTTCAATACCCTTTAAAACTGTTGTTTCTGGGCTTGTATAAAATCTCTTTTTAATGGGCAAAGTCTTGTTCAGGTGAATGGGGAAAGAGTGGTCAGATAGGAAGGAAAGGGAAAAGGTTTCAACAATTCTTTGAGGAAACGAGGCCAGTGTTTAGAGGACTAAATCTGATTTGCTCTTAGGAAGTACTATTACTCCTATTTGACCCAAATCTCCACCCCAGCAAATACTGTAATACCAATTGCATTATTGTTTGGGGTGGATGGTCATGAACGTGATAGGAGACGGGGCGAGTTGCTAACTTCCAGAATTTGCTGGGCAAAGGATAAATTGGGCCTGCCTCAGTAACATTCTGTTCTTTACAGAAATCATCAGAACTGGAATGGGGAAGGTTCATTGCTAAAGTAGGGGCCTGGAAGCTGAGATGTCAGGCATGTATCTGTCAATGAGAATACACCTAAGAACCATCTGCTTCTACCCTCCCCCACTGCCCCAACCCATACCCAAACATCAAGTCATACAAAGATAGCATTTTGGTGCTGAAAAGGATCTTCTTCAATACTCCTTTTTACCAAATCCAAGGGAAGTCACAGAGTTCACGGGAAAAATAAACAAAGTGGATTAGAGCTTTGGGTTTGTAACAGTCAACAAAGTGGGTTAGAGAGTAGGCTCCCAAGGCAAGCTTCATGCTTTCCATTCCTTTCTCCACTGCTAGGTAATAATGAAGCTTTAGGGAAGTTTTTGAAAACCCCTAGCCTAAATTTTCTCCTCTATTAAATGGAGATAACAATGGCTTCCTTAAAGGTTGTTGAAAGAATTAACAATAATATTCTGAAAGCCCTTAAACAGAGATGGTCATATAGTAAGTGTTCGGTAAATGTTAGGTATTGTTATATATCAACTAAATATCTAATAAGGATCTGTGCTGTGTCAAGAATTGTGCTAAGGTCTGGAAACAAAATGTTGAACCAACCATAAAGTGCTTCCTGAGCTCATTGAGCTTATACTATGTTGAAAAGAAAGTAAGTTAGATAATAGCAATACAGTGTATAAGTTCTATCAGAGGTGACCATAGGAGGCTCAGAGGAGGGGCACTGAGCCCATCCAGGGCTGTGAAGGCTTTCTGGAAGGAGTGGTGCATAGAAGGTTGCACGGTGGTGGTGGTCCCGGGGAGGAGTAGGTGGAAGGTGAGCATTCTGGCAGAGGGAACAAGAGCTCCCCAGTCAGTGAGAGAAGCTTAGAATAAGATGCAGTAGGACCATTGGAAGGACCAGAAGAAAAGGCAGAAAGGAAGCCTGGAGGACTCAGGACAAGGCATGTTCAGGAAGCGCTGCAGGGGTTTTATGCAGGGAGTTTGCTGATCGGATTTCCATTTTATAATGGAAGGTGAGAAGTGGGGGAAACAAAGTCAGACACACCTTCCCCTCTGTGGTTTTCAGTTCTCATGTCCTCTAATCCTTTGGAAATATCTTTTCTTCAGTTATCTCTAGAGGCCCTAGAGAGATAAAGATATTCAAGGCAGGGATATCTCATACAGGGAGGATGGAGTTGGCTTGTGTTTCTTTCCATCCTCGATATGGCGGTGTCAGGCATTAGAGGAGCATCTGCTGCGGTTCATTCTCACACCGGTTGCCTGGACTTTCTGTCCTGATTTTTCCATAGGCAGTGGCTGGCCTTGCCAGAGCTGGCCCTCCTAAAGGAGGCATTCTCGCTCATACCGTCCTGGTGTGTAGCAAACACCGATTCCGTCTGCAAAGTGCTTCAGAATTTAGATTTTCAAACCTTCCGCGGTTGTGATGTTATTAAGTATATTCTCCAACAGTGCTATAGACATTCGACAAACATTTGTTGAAGCTGTTTGGTCTAAAGAAGAAGAAAAGCAAAAGCAATGAACTTGAGTTCAGAGCATGAAAGCTCTAGTCCTGCCTCTGTCACTGACTAGTGAACTGACATTGTACAAACACTGTAACCTTCACATACCTCTGCTTTCTAAAGATTGGTAGCTAGATGATTTTCCAACACCTTTCCCCCCTTACGTTCTCTGATTCATCTTCCAGTTCTAAAGATGAAGAAAGCGAGGCCTAGAGGCATAGAGGGATTTCCATACCATCTTCTGGTTAATTAATTAATTACCGGGCCCATCCAGGGGGATCTTTGTTTTTACAGGAGTTAGCAAAAGGACGGCTCAGTACCAATCATAAGGTGTTTTATCTTGAATGTGAAGGATGAAATCATAGCATGAGCTGGCTTCACGGGCCTGGTTGGTTTTAAAGTAAAGACCTCAATTCTTGTCTCCATTCCCTTTCCCCCTTCCCTGTTTGAGTCAATCAGGGATGAAAGAGCTTGCTCTAAAATTAGTTGGTGGGTCCTTTCATCTTAGATTCTTTTGAAATGAGAACTTAAACCCAAGCCTCAAGGAACTGAAAATCTAGTTTTTCTTCCACAAGCTTCTGGAATGTCTGGACTTTTGCCCTTACCAGACCAACACAAGGATTTCTCAAGTGGGATACCATTTTTATCTCAAACCACCTCTTTTGAGGAGGTTACTAAAAACGCATTGGCCGAGATTCTAGACTTCAAACTATGTCACGTTTCTCTCTGGGGTTTTATGTATCAACTCCTCATATACGGGACAGCCAGGAAGCCCTGTGTTGCCCTCATTGTGGGCCTGTGTTGGATGCACATGAAGTACAAAACTGTGTGTCCCTCAGCCAGGGCACGTGGGACTCTAATGTGCACTTTCAAATCTAAGTGCTGAGGCAGTCGGTTCTCTGGCCACCGCAGCAGAGTCGGCAATCAGGACGGTGGAAAGGAAGCCAGCTCGTGGGATCTGCCACACATCTACCCAAGGGCTGTGGTTACTTGCAACAGTGCAGTGAGCAGAGTTCGTGACGTGTAGCTGTGGCACAGAGGGTTTTAGGGTCCCACCGGTCCATTTCATGGTGAACTACTTTGGAATCAACAGGCAAGGATAAAATTGTCCTCTGGGAAGACTTTTGCTATTTAGCTACCTTGTCATAAATTCTGTGGCCCTAGCTACCAGGCTGCTGACCACAGAGGGGCCAGCTGTCCAAATCACGAAATCCTAGGGAGCCCTGCAAACCCCAGCATCACCTGAGTGAACATAAGGAAAGCATTTAGCATAAACCACTGGAACCGGAAAGACCTGGGTTCAAATATCAAATATCAATCAAGAACCCTGGAGAAATTACCAATTCTTTCAGAAAGACAGTTTTTTCATCTGTAAAGACACACACACTGTATGTAACCCAGTATCTGGTACATAGGAAGTGCTCACTGATTGTAAATAATAATGACAATAATAATAACAAATATATATATAAATATATTATTAGGAAGGATCTTTTATCCATGAAAATCATGAGCTTTGAGGTGAGATAGAGAAGGGATTGAATGTCATATCTGCTATTTACTCTCATTTTACCTTCTGAACTTTTGTTTTATTTGTCTTTCTGCCATAAAGTGGGGTCATAATATCAAGCTAGAGGGTTGCTTTGCAGATTAGAAATATTTCATGAAAAGCACGTGTATTGCCAAGCATTGAGCGACACTTCATACATAACATCACTGTTACGACATGTCAGTTTGCTCTTTCGTTGCACAAGAATGTTGGCCCAGATGACCTCTGAGCTCTATTCTTTCATAAGTCTGTGATACTAGAGTCCTTAATCTCAGAGAGCTCAGAAAAATATGGCAAATGCAAAAGACACTTTTTACCAGGAATTAGTGCAAGGGGCCAATGTCCCCAGAACCACTGTCCTACTTGGCCCACGCACGTTCTTTGCTTTGCCGCCCTCCCTAGCTCCCTGTGAGGAATACCCTTGCAGCCTCACCTGACCTCCATGGGATGCAGTTCCCTGACTTTGACACACAGCACTGCAGCACCACTTTATGAACTGACCAGGACAGAGCTGCTCAGACCCCAAGGGGGCTCTGAGGCACTATGAACACATTGAGCCCCACAATCCCCGAGGCGTCAGCTAGGCCTCCACAGCATATGAGGGGAGACTCGCTCTTCTCTTGTGTTGTGATGCCGGATGGACAGCGCAGGACTCCGTCATTAATATTCACACCCCACCCAAACTTGGCATTCTGTGGGGTGTTTTAAATTATGGAGGAGGAGAGGATAAAGCTGAACACATTTATGTTATGTAACTTTTTTTTTTCCAAAAGGATTAGCTGTACTGGGGACACACAGCTGTTCTTTCCACAAGTCTCTTCAGAGCAAGCTGCAGACAATGGTAAGAGCAGAAAGCCTAAGACCAAATTCTTCATTCCTTTCTTCCTTGCTGAAAATCACTGCAAATTCCTGTGTTGAGCAGGAAATGTGTTCAGCTGAAGAGAGGGTAGCTTTCTCAAGTCTAACCGAAGGACGTCCATCTCCGTGTTTCTAATTAAGTCCTCTTCTCCTGTGCTCCTCTGGGCTAGTCCATGTAGGCTCTTCCTTCTCAGTCCCCTTGTAGGGATCTGTTTTCTTCCTTTTTTCTTCTTTCTTCCCCAGAGACAGATGCGTCATGATATTATAGTGTTAAAGTTTCAGAGCTTCTTGCACATGCAAACCACTTCTAGTGCTCTATAATCAATATTGTATTAATATTTGCAGTTTTATGCTCGTTTTCTTAAGGATGGCTCCCCTAGATTGCTTCGGTTTTAGACCTCACAAAATCAGCATCTCTCCTTAATAGCTGCACCTCAGTTTTCTTTTGCAGAGATGCAGCGTTCCCATTCTTACTCCATGTGGCTTGGGCATTGACCAATCCCAGCTCCAGTTGTGGAAACATGTTCTGGCATAGCCAATCAGTTTATTCCATATTCCTGCACATAAGGATGACTTCAGGATTAGGCAAATGTCCTGACTCAATCCAATGATACTCAAATGTGGGACTTCAGTTGGAATAAATATACAGGAAAAAAGGACATTCTTTTCCATTGAAGTTCCTGAAAAGGAAGGATATAAGCCTCTAGCTACTGGGGATTTTCTTATAATCAAGACAGAAAAGCTCACCTGAGAATGAAGACAAACAGCCAAGAACTGAATAAAGATAAATTTCTAAATGCAATATTCATTTAACAACCAACAGCTCAGTAATAATAATTGCCAAGCACTGTTCTTGTCAATAGAGCTTTGGCAGTGAACAAAATAGATAACATTCCTGTCCTCAAAAACTGATATATTAATGTTCTTAGTGGCATAAGATTTTTGTACACATGCACATACACATGCACAGGGGAGAGAGAGAGTGAGAGAGAGAGGGAGAGAGAGAGAAAAACTGAGTGCCCCTAATCTGAAAATCTGAAATCTAAAATGTTCCAAAACCCCAAACTTATTGAGGGCCAACATGGTGCTCAAAGGAAATGCTCATTGGAGCATTTCAAATTTTGGATTTTCAGATCATGAATGCAAGCTATTGCAAATATTTCAAAATATGGAAAAAAAATGAAATCTGAAACACTTCTAGTCCCAGGAATTTCTAGTAAGAGATACTCAACCTGTGTGTGTGTTTGTGTGTGTGTATGTGTGTGTGTAAAATGAGTGCTATGAAGAAAGATAAAGTAAATTAAGGAGATAGAAAATGACTTGGAAAAGACTCTTTGTCTTTCTTCTTGGCGGCTTAGGGAAGGTTTCTGCAGTGGGCTTGACAAATGAGTATGACCTTGACAAACTATGGGAGTATGTCTATTTGGACATGAGAGGGAAGTGCAATTTAGCATAGGAACATGCAAGCTCAAAGATCCCAATGTAGGAAGGCAAGCGGAGAGTTCAGGGAGAGAAGCCACTGTGGGTAGAGTAGAGAGACCCAGGAGTGGAGCAATAGGAAAGGAGTGTGGAGGGGTCATCAGGGCCAGGGTACATCACAGAGCCTGGTCAGCATAGGGAGAATAATGGAATTCATTCTATTTGTGTTAGAAACTTATTGGGGTTTTGAGAAAAGGTGTAATATATTAACATTTTCATTTTAAAGGGTGGCTCTGGCTGCAGTATAAAGAACAGATTGTAGCAGAGTCAGAACGAAAGCCTGGACACCAGTTGGGAGATGACTACAGTGGCCCAGGAGAGAGGTGATGGAGTGTGGAGAGCATCGCAGCAAGGAGGGTGCTGAGAGGTGGCTGGATTATGGGTACATACTGAAGTTGGAGGAGATGGAATGTTTTAATTGATTGCATGACAGATGTGAGTGAAATAGAGAGATGAGTATGACTTCCTGGTTTGGGTCATGAGCTCAGAGTTAAGTGGAGTTGCTATTTACTAAGATGGGGTACATCAAGAAAGAAGCAAATCTAGGTTAAGGTTTATCAAATGTAGTTTCTTTTTCTATCTCAGTTGATGTCTCTTCAACATTAGAAATTGCTGACCATTTCCTTCTTGTGTTGTCTCTTTTACTGTCTATATCTACCACATCTCCTGTTTTTTATGTGTGACTTCTCTGGCTCCTAAATCATCCCCATGGATCCTCTTGCTCTACTTACCACTTACAAGTGTTCTGACCCATATTTCTCTAGTTGCTAAGTGTTTCTGAGACTTCTTTCATACATAAGGTTTGACTATCATTACTTTTCTTTTATATTTCTATCTCCAATCCATTATAGCTTGGACATCTAGTCCCAGAAGTCCTACAGACACTTCAAACAAAACACTTTCCTAATCAAACTCCTTACACAAATGTGCTTCTTCTCTTGTTTTATTTCTCCTCACAAAAGGCATGATTGCCCAGCCAGTTACCTGGCTAGAAGCCTGGGATCATCCTAGGCTCCCCCTTCTCACTTACCACACTTCAACATTTAAATAGCTAGAAAATCCTACAGACTCTACTTTCTTAATATATTTAATATATCTTGTTTCCCTTTTTGCTGTTTCTGCCTTACTAGACTTCTCAATGGTCTTTTTTGTAGTATTGCTCACTTCCCATATATCCTCCACACTATTATCAAGATGACATTTTTAAGACATAGGTCTGAGCATGACATTTCATTACCAAAAACTATTGAATTACTCTTCACAGCTTTTGGAACCAAGTTCAAACTCAAGGTTCTTCATGATGTATTATGTATGAGCACATGCATCTCAGCTTAACTCTTAGCTGGGGTTGAAGAGATTGACGCCCAGCCTTTGCATTTTGACTCTTTCTTCCCCCTACAGAATTTTACTTTTTGTGTGTTTTCTAAAAACAAAGTGATGGTTCCCTACCTCTCATTTAAATATCAAGAGACTTATATTTTTAATTGAATTAACATACTGCACAACACAAATGCTACATATGCCAGCTGAAGATGAGGTCTCAGCCTGGCTCTACAGCCAATCATAATCTGTCCAAGCAGTGTCTCTCCTTTGCCCACGATGGCGCTGCCTCTGAAATGGAACTGAGAAAGGGTTAGCACATTCCAGTGCTGTTTAGGACAAGGTGAAATGTGACTTTCTAAGTACTGACTTGAATAATTCCAATTAATTTCTTTCTTTGGCCAGCTTCATGCTCTCTACAGAACTGGAAGACTACCATTTAATATGGCCATTAGTTGGTCCAAACTTTGGCATAATTGCTCTTCCAATAGTTGTTAGCAAGAAAGAGATGGTGAACTTAGCTGTTGGCAGCAAGGAAATTTCAATTTTAGCTTGTATCATTTATAACACTGATCATTGCTATACTCAAGTGTGAAAAATAATAGCAATTAGATTATATAATAGTTAAAAGCTAAATATCACATACATGTAGGAGGAAATATATCATTTTTCTTTTATCCAGTGGTAAGACTTTCCCTTCAATATTTCAAATATTAGATTTTTCTTTTTATAAGAACGACTCTAATTAGGTCAAAGAAAGCTTTATCCTTGACTTGAAAAGGCAAAGGACAAGGCTTTGCGTGTGGTTATGTCTATGGGTTAAGGATTTGGAAAAGTCTTACAGATAACTCTGTGTGTGTGTGTGTGTGTGTGTGTGTGTGTGTGTGTGTGTGTGTATACGCACATGTGCGCAGGAATAATGGGGTGTGGTACTTCAAGCATTATTTCTAAGGGCTAAAATCAGATAAACTTTAAGTTTCCTTTCGATCCTGAGAGTCTATCTCTGATGAACGTTAATTTCATTTTATATCCCAACTCAGTGATGAATGCCTCGGGACAAACATATCCTGCTGCATACTGTTTATTTCCATGGGCACAGGGTTAGAATATGGCACTATTTTTAGTGGATATTGAAAGGATGGATAGCAATGCCTGTGACAGAGGAATTACCATGGCCTTTTGCAGATGCCAAATGTCACTGTGTCCTCTAGGCTGTGCCTCACATCTGTGGGAGAAAGTGAGCATGTCATTTGAGGGAGTGGAGCCAGATCAAGGCTACTGTTTTGTCAAATGGCATGCCTGATAGCAGCTTTGCGTCATGGTCTCAGGAAGGCAAGACATGAGCTTCCAAGTATTGTCTGACCTTCACGTACAATAGAAAATAGACAATAGTCAGAACAACGAACTACTCAGAGTTAAGAAGGAATTCAAAGAGGCAGGAAAACATGAACTCTAGAGTCAAACAGGCCAGAGTTCATACCAGCTTTACTACTCATTGTCTGTGTTTCCATCAGACGAGTTACTCTCTCGTTTGGTTTCTATATCTGTAAAAACAGGTGCTAATTTATTCAACACTGTTTTCTACGTGTCTACTGTGTGTTAGAAACTGCACTAGGTTATGTACATTTAGTGATGAATAAAACAGAGAACAGAGTCATAATCTACATCCCCAGAACACAGATATCATCTATATCATAGTCCATGAGAGCACTGATCACCTATTGTATACAGGAGGGTTTCACAAAGTACATAAAATGTTTGTAATGCAGAGATGTGGTCCGATTCATCTTGATACTCCTGGCCCCTTGTCTGGTACTTGTTCATTGACTATAATTCAATTCTGGCATTGTTGGATTCTACCCTTTCATCAAAATTCTACTATGTTCATGTTAATTTACTGACTTCTCCTCTGAATATATTGTGTGTCTCTTTCCTCTGAACTTTGCTCATATAATAGTGTGTGTTGCATTATGTTCCAGCCAAAATATGTTCAAATCCTAACCTCCAGTACCTGTGAATGTGACCTTATTTGGGAACAGAGTCTTTGCAGATGTAATCTAGTCACAATAATGTCATGCCTGATTAGGGTGGGCCCTAACCCAATGACTGATGTTCTTATAAAATGAGAGAAATTTGGACATAGAAACATTGGGAGAATATCACATGACAGAAGAGGAAGAGATTGGAGTGGTACCTCTACAATCTGATCATCATCAGGACTTGCCAAAATCCACCAGAAGTTAGGAAGAGTCAAGGAAGTGTCCTCCTCCAGAACCTGCAGAGAGAGCATGGCTCTGCCAACCCCTTAATTTTGGATTTCTGGCTTCCTAAACTGTGAGAGAATAAATCACTATTGTTTTAAGCCACTCAGTTTGTGGTATCTTTTTTTACAGCAGCCTTAGGAAACTGAAACAGATAATTTCTGTTATGTGAACTGTACTTATCTCTTATCTCTACCTGACAGAGGCCCACCTCTTCTTCAAGGCCCAGCTCAATAGCCCCGGAAGCTCAATTTACAGTAACATACCTGCTGAGGAACCAAGTATCACTTACAGTTTTTAATATTTCCCGTGTCTTCTTGTATCTTTATGGGTTTTTTTTTGCCTAATAATAATAAAAGAAAAACTAACATTCATGTAGTACTTTTAGCATTATCTAATGTGAGCCTCACAGCAACCCTGTAGGGTTGGAAAATTTATCCTCGTTCTACAAGGAAAGAAAGTGGTGATGAGAGAATTCAGGCACTCCCCTAAAGAACTATAGCCAGGTTAAGTCCACAGGCAAATCACAGGCAGAGGAGGGGCACCAAGGCTCTGTGCATTCACGGTTGGTGCTCTTCCTACTACTCTTGTCAGTCTTTCTTACCAAGAAGACCTAATATCCTAGTGATTCTTCTTGGCTAATGGCAGACATAGTATAAGCAGTCAAAATACTTTTTAACTGTATGGATTTTAACTGGAACAGAAGAATTTTTCATTGTGTCCACACTGGGAGAAATGCTTATCATGCCCCCTTCCCCCCAGCTCATTTCAAGTCTGAGAAGGTTCTCCAGCATAGATCACAGAGACAGGACAGATTCTGTATCCGGGTAGTAGCCTACCTCTCCAGAACACTCCACCATCTTTGAGAGTTCACCAAGTAAGTGAGGGCAAGACGTGGCTTCCACATTCCAGAGGGAAAAGGATTTTGAAGTTCTAGAATTATTCACAACTTCCGCTGTTTCCACTCCCTGTTATAGAGCAGGTGGAAAAGGATTAAGGCTCAACACAATTTTGTTTGCTGGCATAAATCACAGGAGACACCTGTTATAAGCAATCTCATGGAGGAATCAATGCCTTTTTCCCAGTTGGAAGCATTGAACATTGAAGTTAATCTCTCTTCCTCTTGCTCTCATTTTAAGTGTCATAACTTCATCTGGAGGATAGCTAGGGTTTTAGCAACATGTCCTCCATCTGATTCCCACTTTTTGAATCACCAGATTCTCTTGGCTCACCCATTTGCCTGAAGGGTCCCTAAACAAAATCAAATGGCAACACTCTGCAAGAACAGTATGTTTGTTCCCTCTTCCAGGGTCAGTCCAATCTGTATCTTTTGCTCTGTGCCTCATATATTTCTTTACAAACTGCTGAAAGCTTGGTTTGGAGCCATTCCCAGCACATGCTGATATCAATCTACACATTTGTGGTGTGCTCTTCTTGGGCCCTGCTGGAAAAGTATTAACATGAACAGAGTGCTTGGATGACTGCCTGGGAAGAAGGGAGCTTCATCCTCGATTCACCACATCAAACTTTGTTTTGTCATGCTACACCCTAATGACATTCAGAAGGCGAGTTCTTGATTTTTCCCAATAGAAACAACCAACTGTCTCCCTATCAGGGAGGACTACGAAACAAGGCAATCTATTCTGGATGATGGTCTTGGTCAGATCCTTCTATCAAAGACCACATTTGGCATGTGATTATACCTTGCTACCTCCTACTTATTCTCCAGAGCTCCATTCATTTATATCATCCTCCCAGAAGCCTCTCTTCACCCTCAGTTAACACATGGATGTGTGAGCCCCCACACTTAAACTCATTTCTATCGATTCCACTATTTGGTAATTACCTGTTTCCTTCTCTGTCTCCATTGTATGAGTATCATCACAAATGATGTTGGTGCCCTATCCAAGTCCCTTGGGATCTCTTTTATCTGACAGATTGGTGTGCCCATTCCTCAACTGCTCTGGGTGTTTCAGCTCAGGGCTTTCCCCTGCAACTTTCTCCAGAGGATTCCTCTTGGTCCATTGAAGACACTTCTCCTTGGAGTTCCTGGCCTATCATGCACTGTGACCTCCTCCACTACCACTAATCTCACCTCAAGTCAGGACATATTCTGTGGTGCAATTTATGTTCCAGAACCCCCCACAGGATCAGGCTAAATTAGACCTTATCTGAAACTGCATTCCTATATACCTCCTTTCCCTTCCCCATTTTGCTCTTCTCACTCCCTTACCAGCTTCTCTAGAACGTACTTCTTCAGTTAATCCCATGTACATGAGTCCCTGTCTCAGGCTCTGCTTCTAGGGAATCTAACCTAAGAGTGAACTATATATAATCTCATTTAATTTTAATAACCCAAGAGATAGGTATTATTATTCCAGCTGAAGAAACTGAATTTCAGGGAGAGTAAATAACTTCACAAGGCTATGTAACAAACAACTGCCTGCCAGACATCAGTTGTTCAGTAAATAGATGTTAACTGAAATAATTATCTCATACCTCCATTAACTCATCTGGTGATCTTGAGTCCCAAGGTATTGGTTCATGGTAGAATAAGGCAATATGAAGAGCACTATGCCTTGGAAGCCAGATGGGTCCTCTGGGGTAAATGTAGAAAGAGGAAATCCAGCTAGATCATTGAGAGGACCATCAGTAAGTGGGTGAAATGCAATAGCAGTGAGGACTGGAACAGAAAACAAATTTAGAACCTGGCAGAAGGTAATAGACATCTGGCCACAGGAACCACAATTCTAGAATGGCACTTGAGACCTCAAGAAGGTCTCATCACAGCCTGGGAAAGTCCCAGCCACAGAGAAGCTGCCTGGGAAATGAAGACAGGTGTCGGGCTCGCAGAAATAAAGTGGAGACTGATTTTGTAAATGACAAGGGAACAAAACTTAGTTACCACTATATCATTTATGCTTAGAAGGGCAGCTGGCCCATAGTAGGTGACAATAAATATTTATAGAATAAACAATTGAATGAATAAAGTTTGCACCGTCACTTGATTCTGAGGCATAGTCATGGGTTTAAGGTAATAATCTAGCTACTACTACACAGGGCCATGAGTCAAGTTGACTTTTTACAGAGCATCTTGACTCTGATGCTAGATCCTGAAGTTGTCCCTGGAAAAGAAGCAAGGCTAGATCAGCTCATTTGGTGGATTCTGTTGAAGAAAATTCAATGACTTTTGCTTAGAAGACTGGACTAGGGAACTAAGTGGAAAATTTTCAAAGACAAATCAGTTTCCTTCTCTGGGACTCACCATAGTTTATCTGCTAATTTAAACATATGAACCAGATGAATTCTCAAAATGTTGTTACTTTTCTATGATGGGTGATGGGTTACTTTTTCTTCCTACAGAAAAGGGAAATAGAGTTAGAACTCCTCCATTAGCTACAAGTCCCAAGGAGTTACCTTCTCTGATGTGATTCATCTTGCCTGCAATGTTATCCTGTTGGTGTAGATAGCTCCTACCACATACTTGAAACTCAATTTGTATCAGCTCTACTGAGAAGGTTTCTATCTTCTATGGCACCCTAATCCCACTTCACCCCAAAGTTGCCCATCCTCTGAACCTCTGAACTCATATAAACTCCCTGCCTTTATCTCTGTCATAGCACTATGTTAAAATTCTCTCTCTCTCCCCCCTCCCTTTTTCTCTCCTCTCCTTCTCTCTTCCTCTCTCTCTCTTTTTTCATGTGTCTGTCTTCTCCCACTATCTTTTGAAATTCTTAAGGAGAGCTAAGTCATTGTTCCCCAAATTGGTGCACCTGAAGTCTAGCACATAGTAAGTCTTCAGTGTTTATTAGATGAGTAAATATTATAACATAAAACTGCAAAGCTGCAGGTATGCAATAATAGTACACAGGCATACAAATTTTTCTGTCTAATCTCACTGCCGATCACACCTTGGTTTTAGAGACACTAATGCCTTTGAAATAAAGGGGAAGCTTAATAAATATTCAGAGACAGGACAAATGATTAAACATAGCAAAGACAACTACTAATTTGAAAGTCTAGAAGTGATTGGGCTTATATAACAAAACTCAATTGGCTTATATGGTAATAATTTCAGCATTTCAATTCAGTTCAATACAAATGTACTGGGGGAATTACCATGATCCAGAAACACTGTTTTCCAAAGACAATTGAAGAGGAGAGGTGAGGAGAGGTAAGATTAGAGAGATAATTAAGGGTCATATTTATAGTGTCCTTAGCCAGCCCAGTCAAAGTAATTGAAAATTCACTGGAAAATTATAAAAGGAATTATTTACCACAAAGTACACAACCACAATTTGTCCTCAAGTATTACTGTTGACATCCTGAACAAATATCCTAAGCCTGGGAAAAAACAGATACAGGAATAGATTTAGTCAAGTTTTTTAGAACCTTATGTGAACTATGAGTGAACTTCACCATCTCTTTCTTGTGACCACAAAGGTCAAAGTCAATCTCCTAAAGTCAATAGGAAGAGTATTTATTGCTGACACTTACATAATGTTTTACTATATTCTGGGCACTGATCTAAGTGCTTTACATACAGCAGTTCTTTAATCTTCATAAAAATCCTGTTGTGAATCATCCATTTTGCACAGAGAGATTGAGGAACTTGCCTAAGGTCACACAGCTAGTGACAGGCAGGACCATGACTAAAACTAGGAAGTTTAGTCAAAGAGATTATTCAGAGAAACTTTGAGAGACTGAGGCTAGCTCTTAGGAACAACTTACTTAACTAAAAAGTTATTATATTAATAGAATAATGGTTCTCATTTTTCCAGGATGTAGGACTATCTACTGCACTTTTGCAGAAGATGTAGTTTTGAAGATGCGATTAACTGTCTTTTGTATATGGCCTGGATACAAGTATAGCTTGGAGGTAGAGGGATACAGTTGGAAAACACATTCCTTTCTACCATATACATCTGTGCTTTTATAGAGACCAAGGCCTGAAAGTTTTACAGCATAGAATCCTTCATCAAGGTAACACCTCTATATTTCATATACAAGTTACCTTTGTCAAACATTGAGAAATATAAGCAACAAGAGATATGACCCTCAAAGATAAAGTGGGTGCATGGTCTGAACATCAGATGGTTTTCTAATGAGCGTTTTCTCACCTTTCTGCAGTGAGAAGACAATGTACATGTATTTCAACCGGAGAATGAGGATGGCCAGATTTGAGTGTCTTCTATAATTTACACATAAAAATTCACCAGAAGTGATTTATGTAAGACCTCAGTGGTAATACATAGCCAACTATAATATAAACTTTTAAAAAATCTAAAACAAAAATGGTATTTCAATTTTCTTAATATGAAGATAACACTAACAACTTAATACTAGCAGACTGTATTTATTTCAGTAGTTTTCTAGCCTATGTTCATTTCTATAGCAGTTCAACATATTTTTTATTTTTTGCCTTCAGTGGGTGAGACCTCTTCATGTAACCGGGGGTCCAGTGGGAAACAAGCGGGTAAGATAAGATCCCTGCTCCCACAGAGCTCAAGTCCTAGACAGGGCAATCGGGGAGGGGAGGTAAGCAATCAAATAAGTAAAAAAAAATCCAATAAGTATATACACTACAAGGAGAAGTAAATAAGAGTGAAGTGATAAGAACGGCAGCAATTACTTTAGCTTGTGTGTTTAGGGGAAGGTGCTTGACATTTAAGCTGAGTTCTAAATGGTAAGGAGTCAGGCAAACAGACACCAGGGGAAAGCATGCTCGAAGGCAGAAATAAACTTGGCCTACTGGAGGATCCGAATGGGAGGAGTGGTATGATAGCGGATCTGAGAGGTAAGCAGAGATCATAGAATGTGTGTTTTGTAAACCAGAATAAGGAGTCTAATGGGAAGTCACAAGAGACACGTGTGTGTGTGTGCGTTTTGGTGTAAGTGTGCGTTTTATGCACATGTGAGTGTGCTTTTATAAACTCTAAGCTGAAATTTTGCTTTCTTTTCTATTTTTGATATGTACAAAAATATATAAGGAATAATACAATAATGACCTATGTATTATTGACCCTTACAGAAGAGAAATATTAAAAAATAACATAAGGGCCGGGCGCGGTGGCTCACGCCTGTAATCCTAGCTCTCTGGGAGGCCGAGGCAGGCAGATTGTTTGAGCTCAGGAGTTCGAAACCAGCCTGAGCAAGAGCGAGACCCCGTCTCTACTAAAAATAGAAAGAAATTAATTGGA